>JAQGAO010000409.1:0-35831 GCA_034697705.1 Ommatoiulus sabulosus | reverse complement strand
TCCTAACTGACTTTTTCTCCTAGGTAAGTGACTCTCTTAGTTAAGTCACAATTTAGGTGTCCGTGCGAACATAGCTTAATGCTTGTATTGTAATTTCTAGAATCGTCAATCGGGAGCGATAAGTAACAATCTACGACAATTTGATAAGAATTTAGAGGATTATTTTGTTTGGGTTAAAAACGATGAATAAAATCCATCCAGGCGAAAAGTTACATCTTTTAAGGTAATTAAAAACAAACCCAGAGCCATTATATAAATATGCAGTAATTGCACAGAAAGTAATTAACCTAATGATGATAATGGATTATGATAGGAAACTTGATATCGATTCAACCGTTAATATTTTGCTTGGCGGGGTTTCAAGTACGTTACAAGAGATATTTGCCATCTGATATAACGACGAGCAGTTTATTCTCAGAAAGACGTTATTAAGACAGGCGCATGCACACAATTTGTGAAGCAAAATACAATATTAACATGCTTATTCCAATTTAAAATGCAAAACTCACAAAAAACACGGGTCCATCAATGCCATTTTTTTACATTTTTGAAATGCCCAGTTAAACACGATGACAGTCTTTTCGACTGATATTTAAATATGTGTTGCACGGCAAGTAGGAACCCATATTTCCTTTTGAAAAATGCAGCACACTGCATTGGAACTGAAGAGGCTGATCAAGATTAGTATAAATAATGAAAAATTAGGAATGAAAAATCAATAATTAATAACGACGCAACATTGCCAGCAACAAAAAACAAGCTTATGAAAGGAGAGAAAAACAAAACTAAAGAAGAATAATCTATCTACGATTTAAAAAGAAAAGACAAAACAAAAGTTATAATCTAATCTGTAGGTTTAAAAATAGGATGCATTAATATTTTCCATTTCATTATACTGTATATACTGTATTTTCTCTGTTGTTGTAAATGTTATTGAAATATTATTCTGAAAAGATGTAATAATAGATAATATTTATAATATTTTCGCACGTATATGTACTCATTTGAAATTCCTTCTGAAGTATTTAAGTAAATTAAATTTATTGGGCGTCATGTACGTACCTCGCAATATGGCGTGTTTATTAATTATTGATTTTAAATTCCTAATTGTAATTTCTTGCATACCAATTAGGTTCTAGCACACGACGATGTTTGCAGAAGATTTTGCAGTAATGCAACACAGAACCCTCCATCCCAAGAACAAGTTGCAAGGACTTCTGACTAACCGAATGAAGCTATTATTTCATAGAAGATGCAATTTGACATTGGTATAATAGGGATACTCAGACAGAACTTTTACGAATCTCACATCGGCAATCGTTAAGTCACGCGTGCAACTAATTGGTTTAAAAATATTCCTCAAGGTTATCTCTGTTTTCAAACCAAGTTATGCATTTCTTTTGCACTCGTGACTTTCCGACTGCCAAACGCGCCAATCGCAAAGCTTCTGAGTACCCCTAATGTTCTGTCCAAATTTAATTCCACAAGTTTCACTGCCACGCTTTTCATATTCTCAGGAATCCTAAGTGATTTCATTAGCATAGAAATCCACAGATGCAAGTATTTTGTTTAAATAATATACTGTATATTTTCTGATAAAGCGTAGTTGGGATTAAAACCATTCCTGTGAGAAAACGAAACAAGCCGTTTCATTCATTAATGATGCTGGCGAAAACAAAAAGAGAGCACAAGGGAAATTTCTTCCATCTTATAAATAAACCGATGGATGCGTAAGTCCGTGTAAAAAAAGATGTTATCAATGTTTAATTCCATGGGCCTATAGTATATGTACAATTCACTGCATTAAAACAGAACCACACATTCAACGACCGCTCACATTCTTAAATAACAAACACGTTAAGCATAAAATAGCTTTTTTCAAGCGTATATACATACACACCACCGCAAAACCCAGAGGAACTCAGGGACATTAAGAACGCATTCTAGTAAGGGTTATTTTAATTGCCGACATTCTATTGCACTCAAAAGCCAGCTTGTTTCTACTTTGAATTTTTGTCACACTTTTTAATGTCACAACCAATTTAATGGTAAATTGGGAAGCAAGACTCAGCAGTCGCTTAACGTTCAGATCGATAATAGCGTTAATGGTAATGATCATCTCCGTAACGTTCATTAAATTAAGATGAACATCGATGACGATATATGCTCACGATTATTATTAGATCTCAGGAAATTGAGGATGTGAAAAGTGGATGTGAGGGAAAAACGACATAACTCAGTGCATGAAAGCTGTGTTCAACGTATCAGCTAATTAATGACATTAATTAATGATCAAGTGATGAAATTAACAATTCTCCAAAGATGAAGTACTCCCAAATGTATGGAATAATTTTTAAGAAACTGAGAAAATTAAAGAATCTCAGGTGCAGTAATCTATACACTATATCACCATGCAACTGCAGTAAAACCTCATTAAGAAGAACTTACTTTATAAGAAATTCTGATACGAACTCATTTCCAGTCCCCGTCCTAGGGAATTCCGAATTCTCATATTACAAATTTTCGGTTAAAACGAATGCATTTTTGAGTTCCAAAGCATCCGCGTTATACTACGTTAAAGCGGATGGAAAATTGTATAGGATATAACGAGGAATTTCCCGATAAAAGTTGAAGCAATTTCTTATTCATATACCTGGGGTAGGATTTCATCCAAACTTCGATGAAATTTTAGTTCTTATTGCATATTTTGTCTGACGTTGGATAATACCAATTACGGTTTAAACGAACAATTTTTGACGCACATTGATATTCGTCTTAGCGAGGTTCTACTTTAGTAGATTCCCATACATTTCATACGCGATGATAATCGAGTATATCATTTGCATCATTCCATAAGTACGTTTTGAATGAAGTTGAACTTTCTAAGATTGAATTTATTTGAATTAGGATTTAGCTCAGACAAAACAAGCTACATTGCATTCCCTACGAAAAACTACCAGCTTATCAATTTGGACAAGGAGGAGGAGTAAGCCGAGATATTTTTTTGTTGCAAATTTAAATACTTTTCTAAAACATGAATGTAAAGGCATTAGAAAAATGAAAAATCATTAATTTGGAGCCAGGCTATTAGCTAGATTGTGCGCACGTTAAGCAAGGGTTTATTTTCCAGTATGATAACGGCCTCCCAAACAAAATTGCATGTTGGAGGTTACGTTTATAGAAAAGTCGATATTATGATGAACATCGCATGTAAACAAAGATTTTCATCCCTCATTATCGTTGCTCGGATACCTGATCATTAGAAGGGCAAACGATGAAGCTGCAACGTCGCATATTTTCAAAATATGGCCTAACGTTGAAAATTACATAGCCCCAGTCATTAAGAAAGGTTCCTGAACGATATTTTCTGAACCTTAGCTTATCAGCAACTTTCCATCATCGTGTACATATCGATTTATATTAACGATGCCAGAGGAGGATTGCTGGATGCAACGCAACGCTGCATTTTATTATACGAAGAAAGCTGAGCGAATTATTTAATTTGTGTAATTAGAAACCGTTAAAACAATGGAAGTTTATCTGTGATGTCGG
The DNA here is from genome assembly GCA_034697705.1 of Ommatoiulus sabulosus. Classification (NCBI taxonomy): domain Eukaryota; kingdom Metazoa; phylum Arthropoda; class Diplopoda; order Julida; family Julidae; genus Ommatoiulus; species Ommatoiulus sabulosus. The sequence continues at coordinate 32,279 of JAQGAO010000409.1, read as the reverse complement.
AATTGCTGACAATTATAAAATTGTCCAAAAAATCTTAATTCTACGTGTTCTATTTTCATAACCTTCTCAATCAGGAATGAGAAACCTGTTGAGTTTTATGCTTGAAATTGAGTCGTGAGGACACTATAAAGAGTAATAAATTCAAATAAAACAACTAAATGTATACACCTGCTAAACATCGCAGTAAAAGGACACGGTACATTTACGATAACAGTCACAAATAAACCGCCATTGGCTAAACCAAAAAGTCTACTTCCGTAATGCTCACCCAACAAAATTAGAAACTCTGCGAACTCTTATTGAAATTGTAAGAAAAACTAAGAAATCTGTTAAATAAAAATACCGACGATTGTACGTGCATATTTTATGAGTTGTTTACTAAAATTTGATTATTTCTAATAATTATTAATGGAAACGTATTGGACACTAACTATACAGTTCGGTTCCATCGAAATGTATTTCCCCATTCGTTAGACTGGAAACTTATTGCAAAATTTTTAAATGGAACGAATATAAAAAATTAAACTTGGTTTTACAATGTATATTATATTAAATTTTAATTGTAATTGTCTCGATGTTAAACAGTAAAATTTTGTTTACAGCTGAACATAATGTAGTTTAGAATTTTTACCATGACTAATACAGACTCAAAAATAACTCGTAATTGGTAACAAACATGCAGTACGTGTGGAAAAATCAGATTTCATATAACAATAAATTGCAGTTGCACTCTAAGGTTTAGGAGTCATGCATCAGTTGTTGAAACTAATTCCTGCGACACCCTGCAGACAATCCAGTAAATGCAAGGCACGATTCACCCGATAGGTTGAAAAACATCCACTTCCGTAGGCATGACGCAGAAATATATTCATCTCAAATTTGTCTCAATTCAAGCTGTGATTTTTCGAAAACTAACCTAGCGCATTATTAAAATGAGCATTAAGTACTATTCGTTTAAATAGCCGAAGTATTCCTGTCACGTCCATATTGGTGTATTACTTGCATACAAGTATAATACACCACTTTGCATATGTATAGGCCTACATATGCATGCAAAGTGAAGTGCTCAGTTGTTACACTTTCTTGAAACGTCAAAATAATGCTGATTCGACGCGTGCAAGTATACATGTGTGTCTCTTTCCAAATTTAAGCTACACAATATAAACATTTTTTCAAAAATAAAAAAATCTAAGCCATTGAAGAACCGCTACGGGGCAATTTGCATGCATAGTTTCAATCGCAGCACTGAATAAGCAAATAACACAACGGCTAACAGAGAATGGATGAAATATTGATTCATACCAAATATTAAAATGGGAATATTTTGGAGATAAAACAATGGAAATGCTCGGCAATGCGAACATTGAGTTTCAATAGACAAATACAGCATGCATATTCGTGTAATATTTTATCAAGATATTTCTCATTTCAAACCTTTAGGAATATGAAGATTTGATCAGTGTATCGGGGAAACGGATGCAGTGACTGTTATGCTAAACTTATTTCTTTAAAACCAACTCGTTTGAGCGCTGAAAATTTACAATGACATATTTCAATTCTTGAGGAGGCCTTACAAAAGTACCTGGCAAAAAAAAAAAGAAAACGGGAAGAAGGGTAATATATATATGTACTTAATGTCCAATAAAGTAACAATTTAAGTAAGAGTGGATAAAAAAGAATCCTAAAAATTGCAAATAACATTTAAAGCGTCTCTAAAGGCACACGAGTAAAATTGTACATCTGGAAATTAACTGAGAGAAATTGAAGGAAAGTTATTTCACCTGAAACAATTTCCTGTTGCTGCTCACACTGAATGCTTTCAGAATACATCCCTACAGTATATGACAGCACTGTTTCAAAAGGAAATATGGGTAAACTAGCTTGACAGAAGTGCATGGTTTTATTCCATCCTATATGACGGATGTTTTCCCTGAATGGCTATATCGAACAAAAAAAATTCTTTTGTGCATGACTGCAAAACAAATTACGCTAGTTTCCTTCCAGAAATAACTTGCTCAGAATAGGACCATTTTCTATTCTGGAAATATATCTGGAAACATATTTGCGGAGGAAATTTTTCCCAATACACGGGAAAATATCAAGCAACAATATACCTGGAACGGAGTTTCGAGACATAATTTACCTCGTGTGTGACTGACTGCCTTAATTGTTACTTTATAAACAACTATACATAGGTAATTTTATGGGTAAATTTACAGGTATAAAAGAAATCTAATGTGGTAATGAAACACTAATGACTTACAATTAAGTGATTTTTCAATTAAATTCATGCGAATAGAACATATTTAAATGTGATCGAAAAAACATTATACTACCTGCAGGTAAGTAAAGCTAAAAGCCCTAATTGGATGACATGACTGGAGGACCCTTTACAGATAAACAAAACAAAAACATCGCAACTGTTGATGCATTCAAACAACAACTAAGTACCAGAAAGCTAAAATACATTTAAACGCATATTGCTAACAGTATGAAACTAATTTTAATAATAATATTTAACCAGCTCACATTAATACAAGCATTTGCAAATGTTTGCTATGAATATTCAAACACTGAATTCATGACCGCTTTAAGCATGAGTTGATTACACACATGAGAAGTATTTAAAACGTAAATTAATTAATATTTCATCGGTGTACGTGTTCAATAAGCGCGTGCATAAACGACGAAATACATGCATGAATATTCATAGGATTGCATTTCCGTGAAAAATCTAACATTTATTACTTCCGATGATCAATTATGTATTATGTTGTGTTGCGCCCAACGTTATATAGCCTACACGCTTTTAGTTTTCTCAAAGAACCTTGAATGCGCATCTCTCAAGACACGATTTGAATGCATATGAATTCGTTTATGGGATAGTTATCATCACGGGCTGAATTATTTAGGCATAAAATGTATACAATATTTATATTGCCTCAATATACAATATAAATGCGCTCTTTTCGGAATATAAGCAAATGTGATTTGTGCTTCGCAATTGCGGTTTTCGTGTTATAGAAAAGTTGCAACCAAAAATGTAAATGGGATAAACATTCTCGTGGAATTCACAATCTTCCGCGTATCGAAAAGATGAAATCCAACTTACATATATACATACATGTATGTAGAAAAGATAGTTTCTTACCTATAAGATATTCAAGCACATATACGGAAGGCAGTTTCCGTCTTAAAATGTAGCTAAACGCCCATTTTGATAAGGAAAAATGACTCTGAACTCTATAGCAAGACTATATCCCTCTCATTCTTGGTAGAAAAATTTGCTAAAAGCTAATAAAACCGCAATGACGGCCGGGTCACAAATCACAATGAGCTATCTGCGAATACTTTTACACTACTGTACGGTATATATTCATGCACCCTACCATTTTATGCAAGAAGAAAAAAACGTTTCTTATTGAAATATTACGCTAGCTCGAATGTGTCGTTTACTCCGAGCTCGGGCATCGATGGAATTTACAAATAATGAGTTTCATTTGAAAAGGGCATCGAGTCTAAAGTCATTATACTACATAAAAAGAAAAGTGGAGATATGATACCTTTATCTCAAAGAAGATAAGCACCGATTATTGCATCGAGTGAATACTAATATACCTTCGTATTGAGAATTATTTAAATATTAAATATGCAAAGGCTCCTACGCTATAATTCCGACATACGAACGAAATTGCGCGCATTGTATTACCTCGCGTATATTTGGCAAAACTTAATTATACATCTACAGTGTATTATGAAAATAAAATTCATCAAATAGACAGCAGAACGGGCATTATGCCTGAACGAATTTACTTAAAAATGAACGTCACGTCTTTCGCAATAACGAGCCATGGACTTAACACATTCCCTGCACAGAATGCGCCGTCCATTTCAAGTATTTAGTAGGTCCTCGCGGGCGCCTTAATTTCCCATTTTTATAGGGGACTATTTCGCGAAGCTTTAATGTGATTTGGCATTTTCGAGTTAATTATAATGGAAAATGAAGATACAGGCGGTAAATCAATATCCGCGCAGACACTGCGTTCAAAACAACCTTTTTCGAAAAGCGCTCCTTAGCTATCTCCCCAGGCCAATTGTCGAACACGAGAATAGCATAACGTTTAGCATCGGTAGCCACGCACGTTGCCATAGCGTGCTTAAAACATCCAAACCAAATGCCTTGTTGACGAGAAAGAAGTTCCTAACCACATATCAGGAAAACACGGCATAATGACGCAGCGTATAGCAGGCACTTAGACGTCAAAGGCAAGAGGGCGACCAACTCCCTCATCGGATGTTGACGTCAACAGTTACACCAATTACCATTTCCACACTTTGCGGATTGAAAAAAAAAATATCTTTTGTTTCAAAATTGTATCTTTTACGAAAAGTACAGGCACACATACTCTTAAGAAAAAAAATAGGTACTAATAATAGCGTTTAACCTAGCGTTACAAATATTACACCTTTTGTTAAATGGTTTCCATAACACCAACAAAGGTATACTGTCATCACCTTTCGTGGTATAGGAAACCTTTAAAGGTGTTCTAGGAAACGCTTAAAGGTATTCCATAGCACAAATAAAAGGTGGAGTATTTGCGACATGTCCGTGTATTGCGTTTGAAATGTAATTTGGAACATACATGCATGTACGTGTATATTCACGCGCTTTAAACACTTTTAGGGTGCGAGCACAAAGAATGCTTACTTTCTGCGTGCTTCTTTCAGCTTCTTTCCTGCTTGTTTTCAGCTTCTTTTTTCCACCTTTGGGGCGCGCAATGAACGCTGATATCAGCGTGATGGTCAGTGTGCTTGGTGGCGCCACTGCATGCGTTGCGCTATAGGTGAAACATTCCGCTTAAAACCTTGCACATGAGCATTAGCATCTCATGATGAGCGCAGGACACGTTTTTACAGTATATACATACATGTATAGGCGGCATACAATCGTGTATATGTGCATGGATACACTTTCTTTTGACCAATAGTGAGCTGTGTGCCACTCTGTGTCTTAAAAATCTGCTTTCGTATTTCCAAATAAGAATGTTAAAAACATTCTCGAAAGTTTATCAGCGCTTATTGTAAGCTCAGCCTGGCTCGGATAAGCTTTCTTTGTGTGCGCCCTCATTTAAAACGCATGCCATATTCTTATTCCGCTTGGTGGCACTAGTGTAAGCGGGGTGGTAAGCTCCTGCAATAAGCATTCAGTGTGTTTTCAGTTCTCACCCTTAAGCACGAACTCGGACTTCAGAAACGATGTTCGTCACAGCTGTCGCAGAATCGAGCGGGGGGAACATCCGGTAAAGTCGCTGTTAAATGGATTAACCATGTTCGAGTTGATCGAAATAATCCTGAAATCAATTTAATCCCTAAAATATCCAACTGAGATTAATCCCTCTGGCCTCTAACCAACAGCTGTTTAGTCAAGCAACAAAATACAGTTGATGTCCGTATTGCTCCTTCAACGAAATGCAAATTTTCTCTTTCATGGCTATACATTTTGAAGAATTTTGCGATTTGAGGTTCATTGGTTCCTCGTTAATTCGTCCGCCATTTCTCGCATCTGCAGTCATTAACTCGTAAAGTCAATTGCCCGGGGAAAGTTGGTAGAGTTTAGAAAGTATAGCGGAGACATGATTTCAACGTTAATAAGTAGAAGAATTGGAAACGAAATTTAATTTAGCACCAGCGAGAGGCCGTAGACCCGCAATGTGTCATTAATTTCAGGTTTTTATCACAAAATGCTAGAGCTGTAGCGACGAACAAATGGCCCCGTTGCGCATATTGCATTTTCCAAATATTTCGCATGTTGGGAATGAGGCAGAAAAATGGGACCGGGTGCGCTACTTTGGGTGCAATTTATGGCAGGAAAAATAAACGAGAACTCTGAACTTCCGTCAAACGACGCATGCACTCTGTGCAATATTTGGGCTGCAGTATACTGAAAGCCAAATATCGATTCGATCTTTTTTAATGAAGAAGCTCGGTGTATCTGGAGTCATATACGACCCGTAATGAGGCTATTGACCAATAGAAAACGACCAACAAACCTTCTCATGGACGTCGCGACATCGCTATTTGGACATTTATTTCTACATTTGCAACATCCAATGCTGGAATCCCTCCAGCGCTGTTTCTTTAAGTCCTGATGTCATGGCGAAAAGCGCATTGCTTACGTTGAAAATGCGCCTTTTTCAACATTATCGTACGAAGAATCGGAAAACTTGTTCATACTCTGGGAATTGGAAATGTTATTTCGTAGTCGAGGATTTATGGACTACTTGCTCGCAGCTAAATCTCTGTACCAACTTGCTTCTGCGTGGTTCTGGCTTTAAAAGCCAACGGAAGAATAAACGAAACTGATGTATTATGACAGTAAAGATATCAACATTGTTAAAAATTTAGACGTGTGACAAAAAAATTAAATTTCGAAAAGAAAAATCATTTGAATTGGACTTACAGTACGGGCACATCTCAAATAGTAAAATTCGTCCAATGCAAATGTTAAAACAGTGGGAGGTTTAGATGTTTCGTTTGTAAAAACTATTTAATAATGCTTAAATCCATTTAGTTTTTACAAAACATTTAACTTGTTTAACACATTTTATGTATGTCGAATAATGGAGGCCTACTAGTAACTAGAAGTTGTTTAATATTTTCGTCCTCTAAGATGGACACCCTGGCCAAAAATTTTAATAAGCTGTAGCAAATATTAAGTAAAACAGAAGACATTTTAAATTTTGTAAATAAGGTAAAAATATTTACAGGAAAATGGATGATAAGTGGTTGAGGTATAACAGTTTTCAAGTATTATTTATACAAGGATTTGATTTCTAAATTTCTATGCATATACCCTCTTAAGTATGCAATTTACATGTATTTCAGATATTTACTTTATTACGTCTTTTAAGAATGCTTGAATTAAATTGAGGGAAGAAATTTCTCTCTAAAAATACAGACATTTATTTTTTGCAAATGTGCCGTGCCAAATTAAAAAAATGAAGCAAGTGTATTTCTCTCCGTATGCATAATAAATTACACGTAGCCTAATATCTATAGGCCTTCTTGAAAACCTGATGAGTTCATAGATAAAAAGAGATTTTGAAGTTTTTCTTCCTCCAAATCCACATTATCTGGAATTACATCGTTAATAAAGTCGATCAAGAGGAGATTTCAGAAAAAATAAGTTGAAAAAGAATTTACTGCTCGAAGCTAGGCAGTTATTATCAATACTGCGATGTTGGCCTACAGAAATGCTCACGACAGATACAAGTTCACTGCATCGTGTTTCAGATTTTTGATCAAACTCGCCGCTCTATTATTGATCGATAATTTCACTTGATGCTGCGCTCTCCAAAATACTAGGCGAAATCAACAGCTAGTATTGTCTAATTTAATATGCTCGGAAAAATCGATTAAAAACCACTTCAGGTTGCGTGCCGACAAGCTCGCTGTTCTACCAAATGCGCTTGTTAATGTGTTCAATTCAATATAAAATTTCCTAAATAAATATTCGATAATTCCCATAAAACGTCATTAATGACAGCCGATGTTTTATGCATTAAAAGTAATGCTTTCGTACGTCTTTAAAAGGTAATCTCACTCAATTTATTCCTCCCGAACGACCTCAAAAAGTTCAAGTGAATTTTCGAGTTCGGCTCGATTTGAGGAGATAATTTCGAATGACTAAATCGGATTACCCTACAGCATATGACCTTCAACCTCAAAATCGCACTTTAATAGATATTGCCGAAGGAGAAAATTAACATCCCCTTAACACGTTTTTAGAATGCCGCAATTTCTTGTAAAATGATAGCGAAATAATAAACATGTCATTTAAAACTTGTACGTAATCATCAATTACATGCATGTTCTGTTCAATATTGATTTTAACATACACATCATAACACATGCGCGTTATTGACGATATTGTAGGGTACTAGATGAAGTTTTACGAATCGTATTTCAGCAGTCATGAAGTCACGCGTTACTTCAAGATTACCATTAATGAACCATTCGTAAAGCATCTATCCGAGTGCATCTTATATTTGCACCGACTTAATTTTAAATAACGGACAAACAATGATGACATTTCTAAAATTAGCGAACTGCAGAACCTGCAGTTTTTTTCAAAAAATGTGTCTTAACACTCATAATGCAGGTAGAAGTAATGGAAAAGTTTTGCGTTTTTCTCAGTTTATCGCGCATCTCTCTCAAGTCAATCCTGATTAATGCATCTCTTCATACGGGAATTCGTATAGAACTGATTTGCCATGACAGTTGAGACACCCACCCGTGTCCATTTAGATCGCCTCTATAATTCCGCGGACATGATGAGCAATGAACGCAATGAATGTTCCAGAGTTGGTCGGATATCGAGGTAAAGATTCCTGGGCGCGTAGGCCTACTGTATTTGTTATTATAAATTATCATAATCCTTTAAGATGGCCGCAACTGTTTAAACTACTTTAGAAACCTTTTAAAATGTCATTCAGAGTTTGTGAATGGATTGCCGTTTGTGTGATAGGAAGGCTTTTTTCATGTTGACAGCTTTACAATGCACCATTGAGTCTTCTTGCCATTGGTACTCAGCTATAAGATTACGCGTATCTGATGATTTGGCCGTCAAAATAAATCCTCGTCTGTTCACGAACCTCATTCGCCTCTGCTGCATCCGCTGATGCTAATAATAATTGGAGCAATTCATTTTTTTCTCGCTGCTCTCAACCACTGCTCAAGGACCTTTTAGCAAGAAGCTTCCATTTATTCGATACGTTTGTAATGACATCGGGTTCTGTCACATCGTATCAATACCTGCGACAATGATTGGCATTTAACCTCACCAGCCAACCAAGTTTTCCCCTCCACATTCTGTGTTTTTACGACGATGCAAGGGTCGAATAAACAGAAGAACCTCTCTGCGCTGGGCATTGCAAGAACAGAGGAAAATGTCCACCATTCTGCGATAAGCAGTTGGCATTCGAGACACGCGTTTGTCGAAACAATTACCGTATCGGGTTTACCCCAGAGTTCGGAAGAAAACGTCATGGGATGAAAGATTTTAAAAAGAATAACCAATGGCCACTTCCTTTTTATGCGAGCGAAGTAATTGGGCCAAAGATTTGTCATTAACACTTATGTTCATTGTATTGCACCATCGGCGGTGCAATTATATTACAAAACTGACAATAGTATATCGTCATGACGCCAGCATGAACACTAGTATCTACAATGCGAAATATTTGCTATTAAATATTGACCAATAGCTGTTGACATTCCGTGGCTGTTGCGTGGTGAAGATAATAAAGGTACTCAGAAGCTTTATGGACCGTGTTTTGGCATGCAGTCGTTATAACACACTTGCAAGATCAAAACGAAAATTGGTTTAAAAAAATCACTCAAGGTTAATCACCGTTTTTAAACCAGTTAATACATTCATTTTGCCAACATGACTTCACGGCTGCCAAAGTAAGATTCGTAAAACTTCTGTCTGAGAAACCCTAATGACTAAATTGGCAATACGAAATAGCAGCTATAACATTTGGATAACTGGTAAATACCAACACACGCGTTTATTAAAATATTATAGCTAGAATAATAATTGCTATTTTCGGTTGCACACCATAAATTAAAATATCTATTCACGTTACCAATTCCATTCTCAATCAAATGAAGGAAGGCTTCGAGATTGGCAACATTGGTATATCAGAATATCTGTTAAAATTCGAATAACATCTCATTCCAAATTTAGAGGCAAGTTAAAATACTCGATGGAATTCGAAATACTATCATCGAATGATGTTGACGTCATTGTGGGATTAATAAAGATCATAATTAATATAGGCCTACATCAATGATAGATATAATCAATTTTTCTCACATTTCATAAATTACAAAATTCCATCTTAAGAATTCATGAGCCGCTAGCAAAACTGACGCTACTGCCTTGTGTTCATGTTGAGATGCCCAGGACTAGAGGTTAAGCCGCTTAAATCGCAAAGATTACTTCATTAATCACCCCGCGATAAATAGACATAAAACCACCGCGATACACCGGTCAATGGCTCATCAATGGACAAAAGGGCTTTAGAACGACTTTCCCCATCTCATTATTAATGCTGATCGTTAAGTGCTCGTTATTACCCATTACGAGACAACAACAAAACAAAGTGACTAAGCGTAGTAATTTGTCAGGTCGTTAATAAACCCTTTAACATGATGTTGCTCAGAGAATAAAACCAAGGCAGAGAACAATTAAGTTGGAACTCTTTAATTGGAAGGTCTCGCATTACGATGATGCTAAATTAAATGCGGACAACTGATTTCGGTGTAAAGAATGGACGATTGCATTCGCCTAAAACGTTCCAAAGTGAAAACATACATGAATTTAACAATAAGTGATAATATTATGCATTTTATAAGTACAGTCGAATCTCGTTAGGACGAATTTTACGGCACGTCAGACCACGTTCGTTTAAACCGTAGGTCGTCTTATCAGAAGTCACACAAAACATGACTTCAGCAATAAGAACTAAATTTCCATCAAAATTTGGATGAAATTCTACCTCTCGTATATGAATGGAAAGGTGCTGCAACTTTAATCGGGGAATTTGCTTAAAGTTCGTTTTAACAATACGCAGCGCGAACGCTTGAGAACTCGAAAATTCACTAGTTTTTGTCAAAAAATTGTAATAAACGAATTCGGAATTCGTCATGAATGAAGAAATTATCATCATTCGCCCATACACTAGAACGGGGACTGGAAATGAGTTCGTACTTTCAGAAATTCGTGTAAAGCGAGTTCTTTTTAATAAGCTATAGGTTCCACTGCATTTTATGAAAAAATAATCCATTGAAAAATGAAAGAATTCTAACTTTGAAACTAACATTTTCATCAAATTATAATAATTACATTATATTAAACATTAATAGAAACAAGATGCATTAATAAATTATCTATTTAAGAATATCAACATCATTTGAAACGTGTATTATTGATAAAAATGATGGAATGTAATAAGCCATGAAATGGAATCATGAATTAAGTTAGGTTTTTCTTAACTTTCTGAGCAAAGGTGCCATGTAAAACGCAATAAAACATTAAATATTAATTGACAATATCATACCGCAAAGGTTTTAGTATCAATTTGTAGAAAAATAAAATATCTAGATTTCCAAATAAACCACTACTGGAAAACCGAAAAAGCGTTTTAAAAAACAGAAAAGGATACATGTAGAATTAAGTTCACAATTTCCGAGCTTCTTTTTCGAGGTAGAAAAGCTCGCAGAAATTGCTCGATTTCAAGAAGAGCAATTCAACCGTGCTTTTTAAATGTTCAGCAGAGGGCTATTAAGCTCAAAAACGCAAACTTCGAAATTTCGGAACATGCGCAGTTTTAAGTGCGGAAAGTTTAGTCTGACTATACGACGAGGGATTAATCCATATGTGCGGACGAGCATCCAATTAGAGAATAAGGAGGAGTTTGTAAAACTGGCATTTTGAGAAGCTTTTCATACGAAGCCAATGCGCATGAAATCAATGCACATCTGCGAAGAGACTTAGGTGAATAAACAGCACGACTGCTTTTTAATCTCGGGCAGCAGTAATTTAATGAGTACACAAGTCTTGGTAAAGCAAACAAAATTAATGTAAGCGTAAATCCAAGCTCATAATTTCTGCAGGCCTGCCAAAGTTCATTTCTCGCGCATAATAGCTTCAGAATCTGAATTTCATACAAATAAGCAACTCACACAAAAATGCATACATTAGTAAAATCATTAAATTTCCTCATATGAAAACTGAAATCATGTAATTACTAATGCAATAAACATGTATGTTACATTTTTTCCGGGAGGGATCTAATGTATGCAGTGGTGCGAGCAAAAAGAATGCTTACTTTCGACGTGCTTCTTTCGTGCTTGTTTCCAGCTTTGGGACGCACAATGAACGCTGATATGAGCGTGATGGTCAGTGGGCTAGGTGGCGCCACTGCATGTGTTGTGCTAGGTGAAAAATTCCTCGTAAAACCTTGCACATGCACATTGGCATCTCAGGATGAGCGCAGGACACGTTTTTACGGTATTTATGTGCATGGCTACACTGTTGACCAATAGTGATGTGTGCCACTCTGTGTCTTAAAACTTTGCTTTCGGATGCTTATAAGCGCTTCTTGTAAGTTCAGCCTGGCTCGGCTAAGCTTTCTTTGTGTGCTGAACTGAACTGAACTGAAATTGCAGCCTATCCTTTGTGCGCCCTCATTTAAAAAGCATTCCGCATTCTTATTCCGCTTGGTGGCGCTAGTGTACGCCGAGTGGTAATTTAAGTGCCTGCAATAAGCATTCTTTGTGCTCGCACCCTAGGGGCGTAAATCAGGAACTTACTTCCACAAATAAGTTACCTACTGTATACTTTCACGGAATTCTTCAATTCAGCATTTTCAAGTATTCAGAGAAAATATTTTTAAGACAATAGAAACGTGAAGAATATTTACAATTCCTTAATTTCAACTATGTTTATTGAGATCATAACCAAAATCACGCCGAAAAATACATTTAAAGGAAGTACGACATAGCGTTACATGCAACACGTTTATACAGTGTAAATACCTAACGCACTTGTTGCCTCAGGAACGACTGGCTATGAGAAACAAATATCATCAATTTACAATCTGTTTATATTAATTTTGACACAGAGTAGCGAGTGGTCATGTTTCGACTGGTTCACACGCTCTCCGTCACTATTCACAGTGCAGTATATTTTAGCATACAATTCAGATGCAAAGACAGCTCCAAACGCCACGAGATAATAGGAAAATACAAATACTTGAAATGCAACAGATGCATTCAGATGCAGTCTCGCAAATACGATCGTCGCGTGGTATTTTGCATGAATGGTTCCGCACAATGCGACCGTGATTTTGGTCGTGTGACTATTTGCAAACCGAGATTATCGCGCGGAAATTTCGATTTCAACTTCCGAAAGTAAACGCAGCGATAAATTGGTTTTCTCCAATTATTGGCTTGGATGTCTGCCGGTGGTTCAAAATACACGTTGCCACATGGCTAGACTGGAGGAAATAAGAGATTCTGATTAGTATTTAATAAAGCTTGCTATTTGCTCACTGACAATTGAAGAAAATCTGACAAGAGAAGGGCTCTGTAAAATACAGGTTGAAAATCCCAAATACCTTCCGTGAATAATAGCGGTACTCGGACAGATGCTTTTACGAATGGCACATTTATCAGTCGCGAAATCACTCGAGTAAAAAATCATGCATTGCATGTAGGCCTACGCTGTTTAAAATCATCGTCCACCTCGAGTGAATTGTTTAAAGAAATTGACGTGTCAAAAATACACGTGACTTCACGACATGCAGTCAAAAATTAGCTTCTGTCTGAGAACACCCACTAACTTTAAATTTTACCTTTTGACCCAACTGTTACGAACGAAACATTTTTTAGCTAAAAGCCACTTTGTTTATGCAGTGCCCATAGCTCGATAAACCGAAATTTTATAATTGGAATGCATTCAGTACATGAAACCCGTCACCATATTGACAAACCTGCAAAACGTCTCCAAACCAACTTAAAAATAGAGTTAATCAATCGGTGAAGAAAGTCTTCTGCATATTTTCGAATAAAAACAAATTCCGTTTTATACTAGCAACAATCTCCGAATATATACTTAAAAATCCGCATGCGCATGACGCATTTTTCAAGCCTCCGCAAACGTTATTACGTAATCTTGCTGATAAAACATTCCGCTTTTCATCCCGCAGAATACTTTGACCTGAGATAAACCGGATTTCCATTGAAAGAAGTAAAATGCAAAGAAGTCTGGAGACCTTCATGCGGGTTTTAAATTGGTTTAGAAAATAGGCAAGCAGCGCTACATGCGCGCTCTTTGTGCCTACCTACTGTATATTTACGAAGTTGCCAAGGATGCAAGATCCAGGATGGATTGGGCTGGATACAAGAAATATAGACGAGACCTGTTGAACAATCAATAACTCATCGCATTGAGCACAACCACGAGAAAATTGATAGCTGAAAGGGGAAATCGGAAAAGTGCGGAAAAAGTAAATGCAGGTGATGGCTTCTTTGTTTCAACAAAAAGAAGAAGCTATCAATCTCAGAAAATTTCAAGGTATATTATTGATTATCATGTCATTTCCCAATGGCAAATATTCGCAAAGAAATTTCAATATCTGACGAAAACTAACTTTTCGAGATATAATCCTGCAGGTTAAAAATCAGGGGAATCGTATCGCCCTTTAAAAATCTAATTAGATATTCAATATATAGATGTTTTTCTCATTACTGCCTGCACGCAAAATAAACGTGCTTTGTTTTTCTAAGGTTTATTCAATAGTTTTGATGCAACACAATAAAGACTTGGCTTTATGTTTTCGTTCTCATCATTACCGATGTATGGTACTTTCGACTACAATTGTAAATGAACCACACGACCACTTTCTGGAATGAATTCTTGGAAATTACCTTCCTTCCGATTACTTACTAAGCGACGTACTCAACGACGTACAGGTGGCGCTGCATATGTTGATCTGCATGATGCGCAAGATCTAAGCGCCATAAAACTCCCACCAGGGAACGTACATTGTATAACTCAATTTGTAAATCTAACACTGATGCACCAATGTTAGATTCAGAGTGAACAAAACCAGCTAAAAATTCTAGTCTCGAAAATGCAGTTCTCATTTGCACCAATTTTCATTCAGATACAAGTTCGAAATATGCAAAATGGGTGGTTGAATTCGATGAATGAAATTAGAATGTATTTTCAGAGACATTGTTATGCATACTGGTTGAGGCCCCTGTACATAGTCTGCGACAGGAAAATATATCATTGCAATGGAAAAGTGCAAATTCGGAAATTTTCTCAAGTTTGTCAATCCGATTAATGTTCTGAGGCGAAATTACTTAAAAGATCAATCACCAGATTCGAACTTAAGTTGACCATTTCTGCTAACTGTCTATATTTGATCGTGTGTATCAAATAATGAATTTTCAAATTTATATTTTCGTCCTTCTATCAACAATATCCCTTTGGGATAATTTTTGTAAGGACAATGCATTCCAATCAAACGTTCGGTGCATTCCTTGTACATCGTAAAAACATTCATCTTACTTTAGATCTAGACAGAAAAAGGCAGGAATTGCAGGCAATATCAGACGTTTTTGTGCGATCGTCTGTTTGGTCTTTTTTCTTGAAAAAATGTAAGTACAACATACAACCATCTGCCTGATACATGGCGAGTAATAAGCAACAACAAAAAAAACCAGACAAGCATGAGTGCTTGGTTCACAAAGATGACGGCTCGTCCTCCACTAGAGGCACTTCATTTCCACTTTGTCCACTCATGCATAACGATAAATAAAAATATGCACTGCACATACGATATTCACGTTGGAATTTGGTGCAAGCAGAATATAAATCACCGTGATTCTAAATGTAACTTATAATGCTGAAAATCGAAGATACGACTTTCCTTGCAATATGCACCATATTACGTGGTATAGTATCAACAGGATGTTTTCAGTGCAATTAAGGTGGAGCAAAACCCGTTTATCTGCTAAAACAAAGAACGTTTTAATAATTATCTCAGCCTTGTAAACCCATTAATAGTGTACCTGCAACAAGCAAAATTGCTGATGAGAAATAGTGTCACGAATTGAAGTTTTCAGAGCGTCAATTGCCCGTCGCCTGCGGTAAAGTGCAAGTGTCAAAATAGAAAGCCCTGCATTTTGTTACACGATTCGAGGAATTTGCAATTTGCAGAAGTGGAATGCAATATAGAAATAGTTAAAACCGCAACAACCCGAACATAGACGATACATGTTCCAACCATAATAGCATTAACCAACAATGAAGCAGTTAACAACTTAGATGAAATGCACAATAAAGTGGGAAAATTTTTATGTTAGAACCAATTTTTGATTACATCCATAAATAAAAATACTACGAGTTTTTAATGTAAAATGGTGTGATATCCAAGTTCCACACAATATTCTAAGGAACGCGAGTTTCCTATGGCTAGTTGCATTTCTCCAAGAATGGCCACTTTGTATTATGCCTCCTTTGGCATACATGTAAATGAATCTGCGCAATCTTACATCAGTAAGATTTTTCAACCAAAAGAATGCTGTCCATGCAAACTTTGCAGACGGCAAAATTCCTGAACTTAAACGAAAATTCTAACGAAGTGCTTTTCGAATTTTTTTTTTTAGCTTTTCATAACTAATTTTCACTAATGATCTTGTCCAAAAAGAACGAATTCCATTTCAAAGTAAAAATACATGGCAGTAGGCTAACAAATCTGAGCATGTATACAGTATACTCTCGACAAGAAGCAATTTGCATGTATAAAACATGTCATTCGCAGTGTTAAAATGGCGTTAAAAGAGAATGATCATTACATCCAGAAAATATAACTGAACGTTAAGAAATTGGTATTCACCCATGATAAGGACACGTATATTACGAGTAAATTTGTAGATGTTCCTTTGTTTGGATTCTGTGCATGAAGATGCTCGGCAAGACCTTTCAGCTGCATGCTTCACCCAGGATCAAAGGTACAACAACATCCTCGTATATAAAGTCGCTTCTTGACCTCTTTTGAGACGACCCTCCAACAACAACGCATTGCCAGTCTGTTGCAAATGCAGCGTTGAATAACGCTGCATGGGAAGACGAAATGGAAGAGACGACGGAGAAAAGATAGCAAACAAAATAACGGAAACTTGTATTACACCAAACAAGAAGGACGCAGCAAGATCCTTTACAAAAGGAGCATCTCCCCTGGGAGAACCTCGCTCGATCTCTTTTTCAACCAAACTATCATCGCCAAGTTTGTAGAAAACAAGTTTCCTCCGTAAACGCATTTCTCATCAAACTCAATTTTGTCGAGGTAAAAAAAAGGGCACTGATTGCGAAGGTATGGCCGAAAGAAGTCGTCCCTTAAACCATCTCGAGGGTATTTTTTTTCGTGAAAAATTAATGAGAAGCATGCAGAAGTGGTTTTTGAACTTCGAACAAAGTCTTAATGAAACTCTTCGGAAGTCGAGCTAAAAGGAGTTCGAGCCTACCATCAACCACTATCGCTGCCCATAAAATACGAGCATCTTGGAAAATTGCGCAGCCATTACTTTGAATTAAGTTTAATTTTGAGAAGCTTAAATCAATATGGCACCAGTTGATGGTGCCGCGTTACCGGGCTTGAAGGCCATTAAAGGCCTTATACGTGAAATGAAGTACCTGTTTTCTATATTTTATCACTAGCATGCAGTCACCAGGTTCATTCGCCGAGGATGATATGCATCCGTGCACGCTGCCCGCAAGAAAACCTATGTATTATGGGGAATAAACCTATCAACATGAAGATCTTATCAACTCTGGGCCGGGTTGCTTCTACAGTATAAAAACCCGCGCATCTTGCATACGAGACATCGGTTCAAATATTCAGCCAGGTTCGGGGTTCGATAACACAATCGAGTTCAATGAATGACAAAGAGCAGGCCAAACAAAAGTTACTGCATTTTTATTTTAAGTTAAGGGAACACAGAAAATGCATTTAGATAAATGCTTCCTTTAGGACCTTTCTTTGCGGATGCTTTATTCAGCACAATAGGGACTCAATTCAATGCCAAGTAACATTCTTGCATTCGACTTCACGTTCCATTGTTTTCTTATTTTAAAAACTCGACGCCACAAATGTAAGTACATAATGAAAGACGTTTTGAGAAACACCAGGTGATCTGTTTCGCGACATACATTGTATTATCTTGAACTTGGATGCAATTTCCCATAAGAAACGAACAGTTCTATACAAGATACAACATGTTCAAAATTCTTTGCAAATATTTACATCATCATAAATTACAGGCTGTTCATTTTCATCAAATTGTTCATAATAACCAAAAAGGGGTTCAGATTCCGATTTGAGTATATAATTTGGATATTTAAACCATATGGAGAGAAACTGCGACTAAACATGCATGCACCGGCCTGTAAACAGCATTCTACATGTTTAAAAATGACAGATTCATTTGTGGTATCTCACCAACCGCTGCAAATGAGTACGGCCAATAAAGCACTAAAAATTTTGGATTTTATACACTGCTTCAACATTGTATAGTATTATGTCACTATGTGATGTACTACACGTACTATATCAAGCAGCTAAAATTTGCATTTCTATTAACCAAAGTATTATTTTTCAATAGCTTTAAAAAACGCCTTTGTACGGCACTTAGCTAAACGTCACATGTATTTAGCTGCATAAAGCATGAAACTCTGTAAATCACGGATTGCAAAACCCAATATTGATTTATTTATGGCTTTGGATGATTTCTACATACGACGGATATTTCAGATTTCAATTTTTGTTCAAGCAGCTTCTCTTCTCGAAAAATTTCCCCAGGTTTAGTCTTTAGGCTCAGGAAATCCAGCTAGTTTACTGGAAAATAGATGACTTAGCCTGTATAGCATGCAGTGGTTTTCCCCCTCTAAAGATCTTTGAAAAGCAGTTGTGTACAGGTTTCAAACTGATATTCATTCAGGCAAAAATGATCTTAAGTTAAATTTGCTTAAAGCGGAAAGCAAACTGAAAACGCTCATATATGCACATCCACGTCAAAATACCAAATGGATTGCGTGGAAGAAAATGCTAAAATCGATAGCTGCGTTGCCCAGAAAAAGTCCATAAACAAGTTAAGAGGTTTATTGAGTGTCTCGTTTTGGGAAACTTATTCAATGAAGTTAATAAAAACTTGAAAGGTCAAAGGACATCGCATGGCTTACCAGAAGACATTCATATGGCATTTAAGAGACCATTCAGATGGTTCTTTATTTTGCTTATAATCCATGTAGCCTGGCTCTTTCTTTCACCTCTCAATATCGAAAACATACTTTTTATTAATTCAGTGATTATCAGCTTTAGGTATCCATGACACTGTTTTCGCCAATTGATGTGCTTAACTGCCATTTCAAGGCTTTTACCATTTGTTTCCGCCTGACTTGATGTTACAACTCGGCTTAAGCGATCAACTTATCTTAGCGCATCAATTCACATCAACAGACCTGGCAAATAAATTCTCCCATCTTTGTATGTCACTTCGATTTTTTATGGCATTAAAAAAGAAACTGACTTGCATCTGAAGCTCAGCAATATATAATTGCTAGTGCAACGTATTATTAAGGTACCAACAATCGCGAACGGAATTGGATGCACCAGTAGCCGTGCACCCGTGATGTCCCTTGTTGCCAAATTCCTGAAAATTGTCGAATATTTATTAACACGGAAAATGGCGTGTTTGGCTACCATATCAAGCTGTACCAATTTTTCATTTTGATACTACAACTCAGCTTAACAGCTTTACTTATCTCAGCACATTAATTCACCTTATCATAGTTGACAAACATATTTTGTCATATTTATGAATTAATTCATTATATCATCACATTAAATGTTTCTTATGTAAACATGTCAGCGCACTTCTTTAAACACTCTGCCATTCGTCAGTTTATGTTCAAATAAAATTACATGTACAAATAAAATTTAAAATAAAATCATCGTTTTACGAATTTCATTTTTATCTGCTTAAATCTTAGTTTTACGAAATGAAAATGAAAAATATATACTGAATGATTGCATTGCGATTCGGCAATTATTTTTCAAGGACATTGGTGCATTGATCATTAAGAGTAACACACACACGATCGATCATCTTTAAATGCTCGGACGAAGCCAAGGAAACCAGTGATTTCTTCCAATTACTCGTAATTAAGAAATGTCTCGAGAGCTCTCAAAGCAAATTCTGCCGATGTGAACTGCAGATGTTCCATCTAGAGCTGAAGTGAAGTTGAACTTAATACTCTCGGGTCCATTTTCTTAAGCTTTATTAACTCCATTGCTAATTTGTCTGCCTTTAGCCTATACCTTAAGGAAAGATTACCAAGCGTGTTCTCAGCCTGAGAGTCACGTTTGTCGGAAAATATGGAAGAAAGGACAAAACTCATTACAGATAATTGCTTTTCTACATAGACGAACGGACCAAAGCTTAAGATAATGGACCTTAAAGAGTATAAAGGTAAATATCACCATTTCAACAACCAACGTATTTGCAAGCTACACGTACTGTATATCAATTACTACTATAGCTAATATACCGGGTGATTTCTATAACCAGTTCCATGTTTTTATTTGTATTGTGTTGGAGGTAAAAATCTGAGATTGCGGTATTATGTTAAGATAGGTGAGCGCTTTCAAATGAGCGTATTTCCGGTGACCTTGGAATGTAAATTCAAGGTCATTGCGTTACTATCTTCTAAACCGTAATAGTTAGATCAACATGCGAATTGGCCCTGCCCCTGAATAATCTAGTACGAGCAATGCTGCATTGCACTTCTGCTGTGCAGGTTAGCAAACATAAAGGAAACTAAAATGTTTTTTGATACGTGGGAATTGGTAATGGAATGTTGCCAATGCAACCATTATACTATACTATCAATACTATACATATTTTTGTTGTGCGTGTTAACGACTAGATTATGCATTACATTGTACTGTATAGTACTTGCATGGATTATATTAATTTATTCAACACGATTTGGTCGATGGATGATACAGTTTACCACCCCATTTAATATATTTTTAGTAAATATAGCTGTTTTATTTTGCTATTGTGTATAGTACTTCGTACTTTGGAGCAAATTTAGTGAAACGAGAACTATACATTTTATATGCTCGTCCGTTTGCAGGGCCATTGATTTTGACGGTTACTGGACTCAGGGACTAGTCCAGTAACCGTCAAAATCAATGACCCTGCACGCTTGGAAACAAGGTTCCAGAAAAAGTTGCGTTTATGGTGAATTACACCATAAGATAGTACAGGTATGTAATATATAGACGTCCAATAACAGATTTCCACTCCGAAGACACATTGTTATTATAATGCGCACACACAGTACAAGAACCAGCATCAAAATTTCATTGTTAGCAAATGGTAGTTTCGCAAATCAATTTCTTCGCAAACACGCGCACCATGCAGCTAGCAGCGTCTAAACGTGATGAAGATAGGTGTTCAACAACTGCCGTATTGTTTTTATCATCGTTTCGAAGTTTGTTTTTGAGGCAAGATCGCGAGGATCATCCATATTCCCCTTTGTGGAGGGAAAATGAAATAACTTGTCAATTTTGTGTATAGCGCACGACGTGCAGCGCTTCCTGTCACGACAAAGGCTTCCATTGTTTGCATTTTTCAGATATACCACCACAGAGTCGCCATTACGAGCAAATGGATTTTCTGCGGCAGGTCTGACGAAGATTAGCAACCGATCTATACACCCAACTAAACGCTGGCGCTGAAACCTAACTCAACTGACGGTAAACACGAGGTTTCGTACTGACATGAAAATTTTACCGTAGATCTGAGATGAAACGTAAACGGCTTGTCAATCAGTTATAAAATTCTGTTGGAGTGTGTTTTGCCACGAGGCTTCAACGTATTACCTCGACAATCCTACTTGGATTTGACAAATTTTAGGGCAATCGCTCAACGCTTATATATAGGCCTACATATACGCTTTTATTGGAAAACGTATTTACGGAAATATATTCGTTTCTATTAGCAAATACATATACATGTATAGCCTCCGAAAATAAGAATTACAAAAACGCGTTAAACTATACGATTCTTTTTAACTGTTTAAAAACTACAAGTAATGTTAAGAAATTATTACGACGATAATTATGAGTGCAGGCCTACAGTATACAGGGTTATTACAAAAGAATCATCGGGTTCTAAAAATATATATTTTAAAAATTATTACAGATACAATAGTAAATGAAACATGAATAAAAAGTGAAAATGCCCAAGTTTTTAATAATACCATCACAAATGTTCAATGTGAGATCCTCATGTCACACGACACACGGTAGTCCAGTTTGGTCCATAAAAGCTGAAGTGTGTCCCTAATCTCCATCAACGCTGTTCACAGCCGCTCACATACTCGAGCACACAAAACGCTTTCTGCTGCATAGACGCCATTTTGGATACTTGCATGTTCGTGCTTTTTCAAGTTGGACTTTTTTCACTTTTTTTTCGTGTGTCATTTAATATTAAATTTGTATATCTGACATACTTTGTACTGTATATATTTTTAAAACCCGATGATTATTTCGTAATAATAACCCTGTACATTCATTCCAAACGTATCGTACCAATTTGTCTAACTTAGACTAGCTTCAAAGCAATGCTCATCGATTGATTGAGGGCGTATGCATACACATCTATAGAAATCTCAAAGGGACTTGAGTGAATGAAAGAAATTCCCAAGTTCTAGCGTCGTTCATTATTAATTCCACTTTGTCAACGTACTCCTGATGAATACCTAATTGAGCCGCTCATTTTTGGCCAGAAAACATCCGAGTGTAAGGATAAGCACGAGTGTATAGTTATAGCGATAAACATAAGAAACTGTTTTTTGTAGTCGTTATCACGATAGAAATCAAGCAACATTATTGAAACAAACGAATAATTCTCGTTAAAACAAGCGTTTCTATACTATAAATATGTAGTAGTAAACATCATTGTTAACATATAGTTAATCAAATTCTGCAACTTTGAAAGATGTTCTTTTTTGTTAAGCAATTATATTTATCATGTTTTAAGTTAAATATATTACAGGCGCCCCAAATACAGCAGAGTCCCGGTTATCCAAGCTAATGTGGACCAGGGCCACCTCGGATAATCGAAAATTCGGATAAACCGGAAAGGGCAAACAGAAAGACGTGTTGAATATAGGGTATTTAAAAAACAACGCATTTGTTGATTATATAAATGTATACATATTATACATGTACAATTAAACAATGAAACGATTAATGCTAATTATAACGCTCAAGTACAGATTTACATAAAAATATAAATGTACAAAAAAAAAGAAAAAAAAAATAACTCTTATAAACCGGAACAGGGATAACCGGGACTCTATTGTAAATTCATTTGCAGTGTATGCAACAGGTGAAATCATTTCATACATTTCCTTGACAATTTAAAGATGTAAAACTACATTTTGTTCTGTTAAAATAGGTAAATATACATGTATATGTAGTTATACAAGCAGTAAGCGTAATTATTAAATTTGTTAAAATGTCAAATTTGGAAAACAGAATCATTGTTGAATGTTAAAAACTATATATATATGAGCCTTAATTTTGCTTTCTGTAAGGCAGTGTTATTTGATAATTTCAAAAACTACCACCAATGGCGAAAAACTGATAACCTTCAAATTTGCGGACTCAGTGGAAAAGAAAAAAAAAACTAGCACCTTTGCTTATTTTAGTTTTCGTATTACTTACGTGTATAATTGCATATAGGGTAAACTACATGCATTTACAGTATATCGTGACAACCAATTGCTTTGGATTTCCATTGTACATGTATCCTTAGTTTATAGTTTTTGGCACAATTAAATTAGCGATTTTTTAAAACAGCAATCGTGTTTTTACATCCTAAAAAATGTTAATTCCCGAAATGTAAATAAAAACGGTAATAAATGTTTAGTTGTGCACTTCACTACTTTTTATTATACTTTTCAGCAGTGGATGGCTTTTTTAAGCATTTTAAAACATATCATAAAAGCAAGAAGTACGATAAATACCGCTGCATCGTTCTTATAAAACCGTACATTAATGTTGACTTTTTAATTCACAAAATTACAACGCTAATGACGTCAATTCCACGCAAAAACAGTGAATGACTTGTACGTTGGTGCTAATTGCATCTGACCATCGCCAATAAAAACTCATCGATTTTCGGCAACACGTTGTACGTGTTAATCGTTAATAGCACATCCGCAAAATGATGCAGGAAAACGGCATCGATTAAAAGGCACTCCGAAGACTAATTGAGTCTATTATATTGACATTAGGGGCCCATAGAAAAGTGAGTTAGTGACCCGGATATGGCGGAAGCACGCGAAAGGTCTCATTGTACAGCAACGTTGCATTTCGATTGCAACGAACCAACAACATCTGCATGAGTAACTCCCTTAATCACTCGTCCAAACAATTTATTAAGCAACGTGCCAGCGATTGTTAATCAGGCTTTTAACTTTATGGCGATCTAAATGCTACGTAATATTCAAGCGTCAATTCAATCTAGTATAATTTGAACATACGCCGAGCAATTAGCTGGGATTTTGCTGAGAGCTAATTGAAAGCAAATTGTGAGGCAAAAATATTGAGCTTTGATGAGCTTACAGCTGGATTAACTCCATAATGAAGCGCGGGACTGTAGCATTTTAATACTATAGCTTAGTCTTTCAGGAATAGTTTTTTGGATTTTTTTACTAAGCTCGCATAAAGAATGACGAAATGAGAGAAAGACATTCCAGAATTCGATTTGAAATTCAAAAGTCACCGGAAAGTTAGAATGTAAGACGCTGGATACAGTGAATGATGAAAAAGTAGCAGAGTAATGGGGATTTAGGATGAAAATCTGTTGATAATTCACCAAAGAATGTGCCATGGACAAAATACGGTGGAAAGATTTGTTTGAGCAAGCGTACTGCGCACACTTTGAATGATAATATCTATGACACATACTATTCACGAAATGATTGCGAGCAATTAATTTTTAACACAATTTGATACATTATCCATCCGACAGAAATGTTCATGGAATTCGACAACACAAATGGTGGTTAGAATACTAATTAATATTGATAACCTTTGTAAAAAAAATGGCAAAACAGATTGCACTAAGGGCGAACATTTTCATTTGAAAAAAATTAAGTGTGTCATTGAACTTGTATAGCATGTCAATTGCAAAAGTGGAATATATTCGATATTGTATCATATCTATAAGCTGACCACTCATTTTCAATTGCACTGGTAAAGGGAAACCCACCAGAAACCATTTCTTTAATCGAAACCAACGTTTGGACAAGATGAACATGGAAAATATACAGTGTATGCTACGTTGCTCTGATACAACCTCTGAAGGATAAAAAGAATCGATCTGAAAAGTCTGCTCACTGCGTTTATTTGCAACAGCTGACCGCCATTATGATGTCACAGACGTTAATTTTTTTTCAGAAAATCTCCACCTCCTGATACCCTTGATGTAAAGCATATACTTATATGTACATGTATAAGGTTTTTCATTGGCAAATTGCTAATGGCATGTTTTAGAAGCTACATTACACTGACAAAAATTTAACGTGATTCGCGCAGTCACTGAACAATGACGAATTTAAGCACTTTGCTCGAAACACTAAATTTAACTAAAAAAAACGCAAATATACTAAGAATAACCTAAATTGGTGGAAATTACTCGAAGTTTCGAGAAAGCTTTCAGCAAATCCGGGTTTTTTCCCATTCATTTTCAATGTAATTTCCCCGGTGTAAACAGTTTTTTTCTTTAAATGGTATGTAAAAGAAAAGGAGCGAAACCGAATTTCTGAGCACTTGCGCTAACTGAAATAAGAAATGCAAGACAGTAGTGCGTAAAGCCATATTTTATCTTTAAAACAATGTTGGCATTTAGCAAACCAAACTGAAAAAGGTAGTAATCCAAGTCCGCAGCTGACTGCAGGTGGCACTAATTATTATATTAAAATGAGTGCATCACAGCTTCTAGAATTACAATGCAAAATGCATGTACATCCCGCAAGATCATGAGACAGGTGCACGTGATCTGAGCGAGAACGAGTGCGCAGTAGTTGCCATGGAGGGTCGGTTAAAGAGGACAAGGATAACATGCATTTTATAGATGCATGTAGGTAGTGCATAAGGTTGGAAGCTAATCCATACAGAATAGTATTGTCTTCATTATGCCTAACTATTCTTATCTTTTTTGAGACATTAAACCAGGGTTTAATCTCAATTTTTGCTATACTATGCTTGAAGTTTTGTGAAATTGCAACCCTTTAGACATATAGGACTGTTCCATTCGGTCAGCGTTCTCCGCCATGCAATCCCAGTTGACTGTCAATGCAGTCGTGCTATCGGCTCCGTTTGGCTTTTTCCTCACGTTTTCTTCGCATAATCAAAGTGCTATACCTTCTTTTTGAGGCGACTTTTTCACGGTTAACTTGCCATTACCTGCGCATGCATGAAAGCCGTTCTGCTTTTCTTCGCTAGCAGCTTAATTCCCACGTGGATTCGCAGCATCAATCTTGCATGCGAACAGTCATACATGCATGCATGAAACGCAACATCAATCTGATGCTGTTCAATTTGCCAAAGAAAAGCTCGTTGGCCTCCAGATACCAATACATGGACCAATACCTCGAAAAACCAATGCATTGAAAACGATGAAATTAAAACTGAGCGAATTCTTTGGGAACAGCTCTCCGAAAGGCTTTTCAGATAAACATTATTTTATCGTGAAATCCAAATAAAAACTAATACACGGTATGCATACTTAAAAGTTTGACCACTCCTTTGATAAAACTTTTAGATCTGGTCAACGTCGCAATTTCCAACTCAAACATATGCATGTTTTTTCCTTTTAATCTATTTTGTTTCCGAATTTTTTTATTCTGCTATGCCAACCTGGAAAATAAAATGGGTTCGATCATGACAAAATATACATTCAATTCTTTACCCTGCAGTCAGTACATAGTACCACTTGGCAGGGAGGATCATTATAAAATTAATTCAGACTTTAAGCAGTCTGGTCATGATGGACCCCAACATCACAATTCAGTTATATTTCCCGTATTTGGGACTTTAACGAGGAGGATGGGATGGGAAAGAATGACGATCATGGCCGATTAAATAGGAACTCCCCTTGAAAAACCACAATCGAGAATAGCCGACCTAGGAATCGAACCTATGTCTACCGAATGCAATGCGAGACTGCTAACCTCTAAGCCACCTTGCCTGAAATAAAGCACTTTTCTTCAATTTTGGCCTCGCAAGAATTGACGAGAAATGCATGCAAATCTTTTCCCAAAGAAATTAATCGGATGTCGTGAGAGAGACCTTTTTGTTTTCGAAATACTGGATGCTCGTCTTAAAAATTAATGATTTTTAAAAGAATAATGGTGTGTTTCTCCCCCTTCCCCCCCAAAAAAAAATATATTTTAGTTAGAGAAATAAGTATTTTTCCAGAAAAGACAACTTTCATTGTACAAGCAAATTATTGTTACGGTTATAAAATTACTCCATGCATGCAAAAAAGCAGTCAGAAAAAATAGTTAACAGATTGTACTGGTTGAAATGGTTAATAAATGTCATTTGGACGTCCAGTCAGGGCACGTTCAGTAGAATTTATTTGGCTGCTTTTCTGGCATCTACGAGACTTAATTTTTGTCTTTTTTTATTTTTATAAAACTTACTGTTGTCACCATGGTAAGATCAAAGTTGTCTTATTAAAAGACAACTTTCCAGATTTGCATATGATTTTACCATGGTGACAAAAGTAAGTTAAAAAAACCCGCAAAAACTAAGTCTCGTGGATGCCAGAAAAACAGCCAAATAAATTCTACTGAACATACCCTGACTGGACGTCCAAATGACATTTATTAACCATTAAAACCAGTACAATCTGAAGACGATTTTTTCTGTCTGCTTTTTTGCATGCATGGAGCAATTTTATAACCGTAGCATTAATTTGCTTGGATAATGAAACTTGTCTTTTCTGGAAAAAATACTTATTTATCTAACTAAAATTTTTTTTTGGGGGGCGGTGGGGGGGGGGAGAATGGGGGGAATACACAATTATTCTTTTAAAAATCATTAATTTTTAAGACGAGCATCCAATATTTCGAAAAAAAAAAATGATATCCCTCACGACATCCGAATGATTTCTTTGGGGAAAGATTTGCAATTTGCATTACATTAGAGATCACAAGCCTAATCCGGCAAATGAGAAATACAGGCACGTGACCATCAAATGTCACCAAACTCATCTTGTTAACATTGCATAAGATAGTCGCAAAATATACTCCATATACCACAAGTCTTTATCGATTCAGGAAATCAAGAGCACCCATAGTGAGCACTTGCCAAACAATTTCCCGATGTCGAGACTACTGGTTCGGCGTATATTAGATTAATAAGGTGTCGGGTTCGAGCACAAATGTGGTATTCAGCGACTGCGTTAACTTAATAATGAGCGATTTCAATGAGCTATTTATGGGTTCGCCCTGTACTTAAGACGTCTAATGGACTTATTTAATTTGCATACACAAGCGCCCGTTTAAGTTTATTACCATACTTGGTACGCGCAAAAAGATGCCACAAACTAGAATTAAGTCGAGCATACGCGACATGGTGCACACCATAAACTTCTTATTATCTTATTAGCAATACTTACAGCTTGCGCATAAATAAACTCTCATGGCGCTCATATTTCAAGGCAAGATGGTACGAAATGTTAATTAAACGGGAACTGAGAGTTAAAAAAGTGTATGCTGTATAAACATGAACATCGAGCTTCTGAAAAAAGCATTGCGTGCAAGATAGTATATGACTTCTTCGGGGGAAGGCCACGATTGCATGCATGCACCATAATAAAAAATAATAATACACTAATGGATATATTTCTCAAAGGCACTGTATATAGCGGGAATATAGCTATACTTACAGTATATCGTTCATTTATGGTGACCTAAAATAACATCTTAATGTTTCTACTTATGTGCATCTTATTCAATTGCTATTTATACTACATGAACGCAAACAACGTCATTTATGTTTGCACGTTATATGGATTTTAAGTAACTAAAACGACACTAAGCAAACAGCAGCTAGTGCTATAGGTTTGATATCTCAGACCAAATTTTAAAACAAAATAATACATTTCTAGGGTAACTTGACATATATTTACAATACATCCGTTAACAAGTTTCTTTAAAGCGTTTTTGAGCGTTGTGAATGGATAAATTGATACATACTTGGTTCCGGGGCCGCGGTTATACGAAGTCCCACAGCGATAATTACTTTTTTTACATTTTCGTTTTGTATGTGATGACGCAAAACGCGTACAAAACGAAAAATAAAAGAAAATAAATCTTCCGCTACGGGGCTCCGTATATTTTTGGTGTTTTTTAGGCCCGTGCAAAGCCGGTCCTCCCAGCTAGTATTATATATTAGCAATGATCAAATAAGACCAAGGAAATGATTTGGTGCGAATGCCATGGTTTGTCCTGCCTTTACCATTATTTCTACGATCACAACCAGGCTGTACATCATATTAGTAACTATAGTTAAATTATTGATATGCATGGTTACAACGTGCAGCTTTTATGAACATGTCTCGTCTCAGTAGAATATTAACAACTAAATACGGCAAAGGACGTCTATATTTAATGAACTACATCAAAATGATTCAAAAAAATGTGTGCCTGGTGAAGTGCAGACATATCAGTATAGAAAAAAAACAAGATGGAATAAAGTATTCATAAACCCGAACGGAGAAACTTTAATTTCCAACGCACATACATGTATATACGCGAGTTCATACATACAGTTGTCTGAATAAATGACTTTAACGCTAAGCCATACAGTGACCTGTCATAAAGCGAATGGTGGTTGGCAAGAGGAAAATTACTGCATGCAGCTCTGGAATTATGATAAAACATCTATTATTCTATAAAATAAAGGAAGTTGGGTCACTCGCAAGAGCAATTTTCATAATTGAGTTTTATGAACCAAATGCATAAGTTTAAGCCTACGCTGCAATCTATAATATGATGTTAAAATATTGCTTTGGTTCACGTACAAGTTAGATTATTTAAAACAATGCACATTTAGTCGAAATGAGAACATGCGCAGATCCAAAAACAGAATTTGTTTGTCCTCTTTGTTGCACGCTATATAATTGGCTGAAAAAGTTCCCTACCAACCCTGACGTTCAATGAAAGTTGACTTCTGGAGTCACGTTAATCGCGTCTGAAAGCCCTGACGTTGCTCTAATATGCTCCTGGAGTAAATGTTAATTGCAGAACTAAAAATTGGATTTGCAGATTACTTCTCATCTAATCACCGTAAAAGTTAATCTTTCAGTTTACATCGAAAGGAATGAAAACACGCCGTAATCCTCCATACAAAAGAGTGCTATATGAAACTTGAATAAAAGCTATTATCGTTATAGATGGTGCTAAAAGTTAATCAGAAACTTGGTGTTAAAGAAATAAGAAATATAAATCAAATAAACTGTTAATTAACAAGCAAAAAAGGCCGAACTAAATCTGTGAAATTATATCCAAAACTTTAAAAAAAATGAAAGTCCGTAGGCCTACACAAAATTTGATCTTTTCAGATAAAGGTTTATTTTTTTATGCAGCTTTATTAACATTAATTACAAACTTTCTGTGTGCAATTGGTACGTAGATACAATTATTTGATAGCTTGTTAATTAGACTTCGATAATTATATTTTGGTGTTTCGGTGTTTCTTTGTTGTTAACAGATGAGAAAATACTGCCGGTTGGCTCGATTATAGAAATAGGCACTCATTTTCGGGGCTTCATTTCTGGCCGAAAATAAGATTTCACTTTCATCGGACTTACACAATGTATCCAGGTGTCGACAAACAGTTCAAATTATGCTTGCAGTCCAACATAACAGGAACACGGCAGAAAAAGTAATAAAACTATAGTAACTGCAAATCCTTTTAATCCAGTACATCATTCAAGTTAAGCCTCAACTCAGGGGGGAAATTTCGTTTTCAACTAACTCGCTATTTTCTTCTCTCGGCCAATAGAAAAGGATTACATTTCTATGGAACCAAACATCTTCGCTTCTCTTCTACAAATTGGATTTTGCGTTCATCTGTGGCACGACTTCTTATCTTAAGCAACGAGAAGGTGAAAAAGAAACCAGCAAAAGCCTTTAACAATCATGGCCACCAAAAATGCTTGTTTTTACCTCCCACGACGCTAAATATACACATTTTTAACGCAAAAAAATCAACAAATCCGCCCACTATATATCCCTTTACACATTATACCAAGTAAAGAGATATGATTGTGGCTTGCAATACCATGGATATGCAATATTTTCCCATATTTACAAAACCATTCCTATGTATTTCACAAAGCAGATAAAATCAATCAAAATAAGAAAAAAGAAACCTAAGTACATAGTATATACGTAAATATACCGAGCAAGGAAAATATATTATTCTATAAAAAATGTTTCTCAAACTTTTTGAATCACTGCACCCTTTCAGAGCAAATATTCCATTAAAGGCCAAAGATGATACCATTGAACATTAAATTTTAATAACATTATTAAAAATGAAGAATTTATATGATAATCAAAAATAAAATTGTACAAAAGTATCAATCTTTATGGGTAAAAGGTATTAATTCGTATTCTGCAGCTTTATTAACATTAATTACAAACGTTCTGTGTGTAAATGATACGCAAATATGAAATCCAACGACATTCCATTAAACGTTCATATTTCTGGAATTACATTTCAGCATTTACACCTTTAACGCAAAATAATAATAACATTTAATTTACAAGTAGGCCTACGTACAAGGAATGACCCTAAACATTATACAATAGTCGTGTATACAGTGCATGTATGTGTTTACCCTTTAAGAAATATCTTTCGGATATAATGTAGCACTAAATTAGAGATTCACAATTCAACCGTACGCGTCCGTGCGAAATTTGTTACCATTACCTATTTATCTAATTTACGCTGTCATAACTGTCGTCAAAATATTTCCCCCGTACACAAATGTGAAAACTTATATATTAGCTATCCATTGCAGGCAGTTCCAGCACAAATGGGCTCGCCGCGTGCAACAAATGCATCAGTATACCCTTTCGGCATGTAATTATACATTCAAGACCAATTAAATAAAAACTCATGATGTGCCCAACGAGGCAACGATGAGCCACTGGTGAGGCAAGCACGTTGTATAATTCAGAAACATGCAACCCGAATTCATCATCACCTATTTCCATTAGGCTATGTTCAGCTGGCACGTTATTTATTATTTACGAAAGTTCCAGCCATAAAAAACACGCTACTGTAATCGTTACGAATGCCTCAAAGGCGGAATTATATACACTGCTATAACGAGCTTCGCAGGCATAAATAAATTGCATTCTCTAAATTCAAATTAGAGCTTTCTAAATGATTGGCACTGCGCTCTTATTTCAACTCTTAATCTTTGAATTTTTTCTTAACTCGCTTACAGTTAATGATATATACGAATACCGTAAATACGGAATTAAGCGCCGGGCGATTATTTGCAAATTCCGGGAAACCCCCCCCCCGGCG
>JAQGAO010000408.1:0-35834 GCA_034697705.1 Ommatoiulus sabulosus | reverse complement strand
ATAACTTTTTTAAAATACACCTGAGAACCTAAAACCAAATGAGTGAAAACAATGTTTTTAATTGTTTCACCTGAATATATCAGTTGGAAGTTGTGAAAGTGCTGCAAAAATGAAAATTAAACAATTTAAGCGAAAAAGGCAGGGCAAAAGTTTTAGGACACATTGTGAAAATTAGCACTATCTTTGATAAGAGCATTATTTTTACATCAGAAAAGCTCAGTTAGTGGAGGCTATTGACTACCTGTATTTAATTCATTCAGCCTACTGTATTAGAATGGGGAAAATGACTTCAGTTGAACTCCGTAAGCGAATAGTGGAAAAAGCAGAGATGGGCATGTCTTACACACAAATTTTGAAGGAACTTCAGGTTTCAAGATCCACTGTAGGATGCACAGTAAAGAAATATAAAGAGAATGGAAGTTTGCGAGACAATCCAAGATCAGGAAGGCATCGAATGACAACACCACAAGCAGACAGTCATTTGAAGGAAATCAATGAATAATGTGCGAAAAGATGCTGTCAAAATATCTCGAGAAATTGATGCAAAACTTGACATCAAAATCAGACGTAGGACTGTTGTTCAGTGCCTTATTGAACTTGGACTACATGGATGGGTACCAGTGAAGAAACCTTTGATTAGTAAAAAGAATAAGGCAGCCCGATTACAGTTTGCCAAAGGCCATCAACACTGGACCATCAAGGAATGGAGAAAAGTTCTGTGGAGTGATGAGAGCAAATTTGTGTTGTTTGGGAGTGATGGTCATCATTATATATTCGACGTCCAAAGGGCCAAATAAATGATCCCAGATATCATATTCTAACCGTTAAACATGGAGGAGGTTTACAGATGGTATGGGGTGCATTCTCCTATGATGGAATGGGTCCTCTTGTGCCGATAAATGGAATTATGGACCAAATAGTGTACAAAGATATCTTGAAAACAAACGTGTTACCATTTGCTCTGAGGAAAATGCCTAGGGGATGGACATGGGTCCAAAAAAGCACTCCTCAATGAGTAACCTGCTTCAAAGTCTGCAGACGGAATGGGACAAGATTCCAACAGAAACAATTCAAAAACTGGTTGAATCAATGCCTCACAGGTGCATTGGCCACTAAATATTAATTGAGTTCATATTTATTTGTTATTTTTTAATTTATTTGACAATTACAGATCAGATAGCAGCTTGTCTTAAAACTTTTGCCCTGCCTTTTTCGCTTAAATTGTTTAATTTTCATTTTGCAGCACTTTCACAACTTCCAACTGATGTATTCAGGTGAAACAATTAAAAACATTGTTTTCACTCATTTGGTTTTAGGTTCTCAGGTGTATTTTAAAAAAGTTATTGAGAATAATTCGATCGTCCTAAAACTTTTGACCTCTACTGTATATTTTTTGCCAATCTCCATATAGCTGGTCATACACGGGGAAAATTATATCTGGAAACTTGTCAATTTTATGCTTTTCCGAAAAGTCAAGCACATATTTC
This sequence comes from Ommatoiulus sabulosus, assembly GCA_034697705.1. Taxonomy (NCBI): domain Eukaryota; kingdom Metazoa; phylum Arthropoda; class Diplopoda; order Julida; family Julidae; genus Ommatoiulus; species Ommatoiulus sabulosus. The sequence continues at coordinate 34,347 of JAQGAO010000408.1, read as the reverse complement.
TGAGCAATTTACTAACCATGGCTTTTAAAAAGAAAAATTTTAAACTGAAAGTAATTAGACTTCATTTATGTTTTTATAATTGACAAATTAAAACATTTCATTTCTCTTAATTCACGTAATAAAAAATAGAACTTTTTTGAACATGCCGTATTTCCAGATAAAACTTTCCTCATGTATAGCCAGCTTTATGAACATTTTTAGTTTTGAATTTAAAGTTTAAAAAAACTGAATATCACTTTAACATGGAGAAATCTCCCATTGTGTTTTTAGTTACATCATGCACGTTATGCGCTCGAGCCATTCCAAAAGTTAATTATATTTCCCAAAAAACACGACTAAACATGTCATTTTTAATACAAATTTACCCAGGGACCAGAAGGAAAAGGGTGCAACCGGTCATCAGGGCTGTTAACTAAAATAATTTTTTTTTTCAGGGGTTACCTCCAAAGTTAAGACATCCAATTGCTGCACACGAGATATTGCCATCAGTTTCGCATGTCTTTTTAATCTGAGAACATTTGTATTACAAGTCTGAAGTTGTAAAGGCAGTATGGCAATAAAGAAAAAAAAACATTAGACTTACAGATTTTCTTTTAGAATGCTACATAACGCTCTTTAAGCATTTAAGTAGCTGGCATATAATTAGTATCCAAGTAGCTATAATTTCCTTGTGCGAATTGAATATAGTCGCCATCAACAAACGAGTTCAGAGTTTCTCCAACTGGTTCTAGGCGGTGGCCAGAGACATGAGTTAACGTCCCAAAATCACTGAAACAAAATGGTATTTCAGTTAGCACAACAGAAGAGGTATCAAGGAGTGATGGCATGCTGGAAAAATTTTATTAATTAAAATCCTTCGAAGAAAATTAAATGACAGCAGGATTATTTAATAGACCTCTTCAGAGGGCTTTTACTCTAATCCTTACCCATGTCAAGTTTTCTTTTAATTGATCGTGAAGTGTACTAAATTTATAAATTTTGGAGGATAATTGGTTCACACAAAAACCACCACAGTTGAAAAAAAGTTTCGAAGTATCAGGTGTTTCTTTTTGAAATTTCTAGCATTACAGACAAAAATTTTAGAAAACGAAGTCTTTAAAAAATCTGGCAATTATCGCAAGTGGAGGGCAGTTATCACACTTCAGTTCTCATCTAATAGAGGCTAAATGGGCCATAGGCTCTATTAAAATATATTGAACCTACCAATCACTGCATTCATCACAAAGATGAGGAGAACTGTGGGGCGGACAATCCATGCATCGCCAACGCCTTCCCAATATGGGATCACAACCACAATTGGCACACTAAGTTCACCAACACAAAATGAAAAAAACAACATAAATTAATAAAAATAATTACACCAAAGAGAATCAAATGAAGATATAAAAAAGAACCGTATGAAAACGGGCAGCTACTGTCATCCATTACTTCCATTGACAAAACATTCACAACCTAGAGCTTACCTTGGAACTCTGCTGCTGCATAATATTTTTCCCTATATTTTGAAATTTGGATTTCTGCAACCGCTCTAGATACATCAGCTCCTGATACTCTGGGGTGTTACGCAGATGCAGAGGAATAGATTCATAGATCTGAAATTACCAAAGTGATCAGAAAAGTGAAAAAGGATAGTGGTTTGAATGTTGATAGTCACTTTAAATAGCAAACCTTATCATCATCCTCATTCAAAGTTCTACGCTGGTCAATGCTTGTGGAGGTGGAAGCAGAGTTGGTGTTGTCATCGTCATAATCAGACATAAAGACTGGCGGTTCGCGAGTAGCGAAAAATGTGGAATTTTGAAACAGAAACCTGTTGTGCCTCTGATGTTTATGCACACCATGTCTTCTACCGTAATTGACGACGCGCGGTGCTCTTCCAGGCACTGGCAAGCCAATTTTGGCTAACTTGATGAAATATTTTTGAACTCTGCTCGCAACCTGAAATTTTAACAAGATTTATTAAGGCGCGAGAGAATAACAACAAAATCCTCAAAACTAAATCCATAAAAATCAAAAATTTAAATTCATGATGCAGTGTTATTGAATAAATTCTGCACACCTGCTGGGGAATGCGATTTCCCAATCCCTTTGCAATCTTTTCCCACCGCCTGGCTTCCACTTCTTCAGGTGGATATTTAACCAACAAATCCTCCAGTCTCTTTTGCTCTTCCGCCGACCAAGGTTGATTGAATGTCTGCGATTTCGACATGGTACTAATTCGGCCTCGTATGACTGCTGATGCAGATTCGTCAGACTCCACCTTAAATTCATTGGAGGATGAGCCGGAGTTGCTATCGTTGCCTTCTGTTAGTAGTACCGGTGAAGAAACAGTAGTCGCAACTGGCTTTTTGTGTCTAGTCATATGTTTATGGGTGAAGGACGAGGTGCTGCCATTGACTGCGTACTTGCTCCAATCGATGTCTGGCACCTTGTAAATTTTCTGCCGTTTGGGTAAATTTAAATCTTCTCCTCGCTGCAACTTTTCAACGAAGGCAATCGGGTCTGCTAAAGCTGCTTCCTTGGCTTCGTGGAGTTTATCGATGTCCTGTCAAAAAGTGCAATGTGAATTTTGGCAGAAAATTATTAATTGGGCCCCATTACTCCTGCAATGCTAAAACTCGATGAAGTGGCACAATATCACCACTTTATGATATTCCATGGAAAACTTTTTATCTCGTTTATTAAGAAAAAAACAAAGTGGGTGATCTGGGCAAAACATATTATAACGGGGAATTTGAATATCACATCAAATTTGATCTGGTAATTGGTATAAATTATTGTTCTAAAAAAACGTTGCCAACGTGCCAATTAATGGACCACAGTATGCAATGTACCTTGCAGAGTTACAGTACATACGGGCACGCTATATCTGCATCCGGATAATTTTCGTCAATGGAATGGACGAAATGTCACGTGATATGTGCAGGCAGACGAAATCTGCATAAGGTCCATTGAGAAAAATCTTTTTATTGGTAAGCCCCCAGAAAATATTGGCAGCTAGGTATACGTTCCTCTGCTGGATATCTGCATTGTCGCCATGGACACAAAAAAAAATCACTTTCATCGAGTGTCCTCATTTTCTTTACCTGAAGTGCTTGGGTTCGTTGCGCTTGCAAAACGACTATGGCCTTCAATAACTTCCTATAATCACTATTGCGGCTCAGAGCTACATGGTCTGATTCGAAGTAGTACTCTCCACAATCATCGTTGCTGTCATCATCTTCTTCCTTACAGTTCAACACTTCACTGACAATGCAGGTAGACTGGCATTCAGAATCCATGGTCTCCGATAAATTTGTATTCTCCGAATCATCCATAGTAAATAGAGAAAAGTGGTCATCAACACGTGCAGCTACAGAATAAAACAAGTCCAAGACGCGTCCTAATCATGTCACATGGTCACATCGACATCCGTACCGTAATTACGTCACGTGCTTGACCGCGCATGCGCACATGTCAGTAGGCGGGCTAAGTGACGCAGAATCCTAACCATGCAGTCACAGCAATACACTGGCACATTTGAGCCACAGGGTATACTACTGCTTTCGTTTATTGACTAGCAAACAATCTCGAAATACTTGAGTATATAAAAAATGAAGCTTCTTACTCATAATATGCTGACGTCGAAATGCATAAAAGGCGTGAACGTTGGATTTCCTCTTTTGATTAAGGTAGGGATTTTATTTCCACCTAGTGTTTTGCAGTCACTCGATGAAACCACGTTGGTTTTAGGCCTAACTCATTGCCCGGCTAGATGCCAATTGAATCACAAACAAATTATTTTCAGCCAAAGGACGTGGTGGAAACGACAGTGGATTTCAATCGGGAGTTCATCGCACGACTAATCCCAAAAGTTGATTGGGATGCACTCTGCCAGGCAGCAGAAAATGTACTATATGACATTTCTAAATGTGCATGTTAGCAATTCGTGCAATCACGTGTTAATGTTATTCTTTTAATAATTTAGATTGGTAAATCCAATACAGTACCGAAATCAGTGGTTGCCAACTATGAAGGAGATGAGGAATTTCTAAAGCATGCTCATCACATATTACTGGAGTTAAGTATACTAAAATGCTCGTAATTAGCACCGTTGGAAAAAATTCCCTTTCACAATTACGAAAAATGTGTTACTTAATTTCTCTTATAATGCTGGCATACTTTTCTGTAAAAACTTTGTCTTTAAACACTGCTTACAATAGTGTTTATATTTGCTGTCCATGAAAAATGGCTGCCAATGAAGCAGACGAAAAAATGTTCAATTCAATAACATACAGTCAGCAGAAACAGTGCCATGTTATGAAGGAGGTGCACTACTTGATGGGCCCAAACATTGTCGTTGTATCGCTGAACAACATCGTCATATCTTTACAAGGCATCAACTAAGTAGGGCACATTTATAATGCATGGGTAAAAACCTTAGGGCAATATCTAGGAAGGGCATTTTCACGTTGACTAAAATTTACATAAAAGAACAAGAATGATTCATAATCTTTTGAATCAGCAAGGTGGCTAAGTGGTTAGCATTCTCGCTTTGCATTCGGTAGACCCAGGTTCGCTTCCCGGGTTGGCTATCCTTGATTGTGGTTTTTCCTGGTTTCCTACAATTTCTCCAGGTGAATGCTGGGATAGTTCCTAAATTAAATTGGCCATGACCGTCTTCCTTTCGTCATCCTCCTCGTTAAGGTCCCAATTACGGGAAATATAACTTAATTGTAGTGTTGGGATCCATCACTAAGGATCCCCCCTGCCAAATGGTACTAATCTACTGACTGCAAGGTAAAGAATTGAACTGAATTTTTCCTTCGAATGAAATGACTAAATCCAAACTAACAAATCACTCCACTTTCAATGTCGCCATAATTTAATGATAGAATTTTTTATACAGGTTGAGGTTATGAATGGAGAGTTAGAATGCCCAGAAACTGGTCGAAAATTTCCTATCTGCGATGGAATTCCTAACATGCTATTGAACGAAGACGAGATATAAATGGCTTTAAAATTTTGTCTCAAAAAGAAAACCATCATTCCTCACCTGATTTCATTTTTCATTTTTCTTTCATCCTTGCCAATAAAACTCATTGGTCGTTAGTTCCTGCTCAAGTTTGTCCATTTCTTTATTCCTTAAAATGAAGAAATCCAATGCAGTTAGGAGGAGATTCAAACCTAAAACGATCACCATGGTTTCCTTTTGCATAAAGCTTTTTTATTCCAGAAAACAAAAACTACGTTTTCAAGAAAGCTGACCACCACAGAGGCCACACTTCTTAAAAATTCAAATCTCAATAATCACACCCTTCACAAATATTGCAGAGGGCGTTTCAAAATATACATGCATCATACATAATGTGATATCGGCTAGGCCGGAATTTAAAAGAGGAAAACCGAAGTTGACCAAATTGGAGTAAAATGCAAATTCAGCCATGAGTCAATTATCCGTCTGAATAACTTATTTCTGTGTAGAATTAAATTAACGATGATAATTGACGCGCTATCATTGTGTGAGCAATGTTCGAGCTACTCCTTACTAGCAAGTGTTTACCTGTTGGAAAGTTAGCATTTGCATGGCTGAAGTGAGTAAGATTCTGTATGGCAAATTTTGATCACTGGTCTTGGCACCAAACATTTTTAGTATCATTTGGACTGAAGCTGGCTCAATCGATTTCTTAAATTCTTGACTACAGTAGAAGTTAGAATTTCCCAGACAAAATGCTGAATGATCGAAATTCCCGTAAACACCTTTTGTTTTTGTTATGTTTACTAACATGTTATACATGTATATATTGTGTTACTTATTTGTCTCAAACTATATGCATTGTTTGTACTTATTAGTTTCATGTATTGTATATCAAACATGTTTACCATAGGTATTAAACAATTTACTGCATTGCTAAATTTTCATTCGGAAATTCGAACTCGTGGGTTTTTCTCTGAACAACACTTTGTCCCAAATTTTGTTTTCATTATTTCGTGACTAGGACCATATATCCTTCCAGTCTCCTTGCATTGTACTTTTGGGTTTTCCGTACAACATTAGCCGCCATTAGTCCACAAAATTAAGGGTCTACTGAAATTTGAGTCAGCTTTTACGTTGATCAGATCGATGCATCCAAAACTGGGAAGGAATCACGTATCTTGGATAACCTCTGCATGCAGCTTTAATATTTTCATTAGAATCTCACATATTTCTTTTAAAATTATTTAAACAGGATACTTTTCAGTACTTTTTATAACATAACCAACAAAAAACTGATAGTCGAAACAATTGAGCAATTTCCATCGGACAAATGCAGAGCTAAAAATAATTTGGAATTGAAACCAGTTTTTATATTTCATCGCCAATCGTGCCAAAACGAGCTTGGTGCAACCTGCCAGTGATAATTTATAAAGTTTGCACTTTGTACGTATTAAAGTTGGTCAAATGTTAATCTTTTCTCGCATGTATTTTACAATCACTAAAAAACCAACTGCCGGTGTTCCCCGTTTAATAATAATAATAACAATAAGTAATTTACTCATAATTTCACGTAATAAACTTTTAAATAAAGTAGACAATAAGAGGGGGAAAAAATGCTGTACACTATGAAACACAGTTATGTATATGCAACAAATGCCGAACAAGCGTCGAAACCGGTTTCGTTAATAGTTGTATAAGAAGAAATATATAGTTGTGGTACACGCACTGCTAAATACAAGCATCTGATAGAAATGCTAAGGGGATAGTTTTAAGTAAAAACACGCTCTAACTCCGAATCACGATCGGACGAGGTATTTTGGGGAAATCTTTTGTTTTTTCGACACTTTTAATCACAGCCTTCTTAAAACGTCCATTCATTGTCAGAGTTTTGAGCGACGAAGTTACGCAGTTTTCATTTTGAACATGGCGAGTGTTGACATCTCACGGTTTCCCTATATATTTTTGTAATAACACCGAACACGTTGATGCATTTTTTCGCGCTGTCGTCAGATAGATGAAGTAGGAAGCAGACTTAAAGAAGATGCGAAATCCAGTAAAAATTTAGAAAAGTCTTGTTTTTTCAAAAAAAAAAAAAAAAGTGACTTTTCTAAGTTGCCAACATGGTGTTCGAGCGAAACACGGTCGGATATGTTTTTTTTGTGGAAAATAACTGCGGGTTTATCTACAGGACGAAGCGGTGTCCTACGTCGCATAAACTGAATGAATGTTTTCGTATCATCGGTGGAGATCGCCGTTCCTTTGAGACACTGGAATCCTTTGGGGCGAGTTATTAATGGTCAATGCAGACGTGAGCTTCTTGTTTATTGCTTCTAGCCTCATGATCTGCAAAATCAGTGAGCATTTAAAAGGTGTTCGGGAATCTACCATCCATATACATGTATAAGTATTTCGGATTACGAGTAAACTTCATCTCATTCAGTTATAATCTTAAAGATTTCATTATTAAATTGAAATTTGGGTTCTTATTTCTCCTCCATTCAATAACCACCAGACGAGGTTCTTCTCAATAAAAAAGGAAATTCCGAAATTACCTCTGCCTGATAATCAGCTATACTCTCTTGCAATTCCCTCAATTCTTCGTTATCACTTCCCCTGGACAACTGCCGAGCAGCCATGAGCTCTTCGTGCTTTCATAAAAAACGAAAATTAATACGTGAAAGAACAATCAATCGCTTATGAAAGAAAAACCACACATTTTTATGGCAAACACGGTGGCAGCTTCCTTACTTTGCACTCCATGGATGACAGCTTCTGTTCCAGTTCTGCCACGCTTTGGGCCCTTTCCATTTCTCTGATCCTGGACATCATCAATTCCTCTTTCATCTGCCGAAGGGTAAATGGGGAAGGAGGAGTCCAAACAGCAGCAAAAAAGGTCACATGCCAAATCAGTAGCCAAAAAACAACGCGCAGCAAGCAACAAATCAGGAAATGTATGTACGGAATCACAACGGGCCAAATCAAATACGGGTGGCTGCGCAGTGGGGAAACAGCCAAAACGTGCACAATTCAAAATGAACGACAAAACGAGGTTTACGAGATGGGGACAAACGGTTCTATTCACACGGGACAGAAACTATAACTGTTAAAGCAATGGAAAAAAATCACATGCAATATATACACTTGTCGAGCAGCTAATAAATAGGAATGTAGATATGCGAATACAGTGGGTTAGCTGATTCCTATGTCATAATGGTACTGTATGTCGTCAGGATTTTCGTTCTTGCGCGTCATACAAGCAAGGCGAGAGAATACGTAAAATATGTCATTCCCTCTTTTATTGCTCAAGCTAAGGTATGCTAAACCAAGAATACTGCAAAGTTCTGCATAAATGCCAGGGCATTTATGGTAATTCTCCTGATTTTCAGTCGTTGGCGGAAAAGCTTTTAAAACAATTAAACTAGGAAGAGAAGGCGGCATTACCGATTGAGACTTCCAGCAACGTGAAACTAAAAAAATTCAGTTTTCAAATGTTTAAAGTTTATATTAAACGTGATTAAAAACTGCAAAAAAAATTGTTTGGACATACAGTGTACTTAACGAGGCACTAGGAAGCCCAGGGTATTTAAATAGAATTTAAGACATTACGGTCGACCATTTCAGGTCAAATCAGGTCGAAAACCTGAATTGAGAAACAAAAACTGTCTTTCGGACATGGGACAATTCCCATGCAACGAATAAAATCAGAACGAAATGTTAATTTCGATCGAATGAAGGTACGAGACATTTTGAAAATGTGAAACTCCCCGATGCCTGATTTAAAAATGATGCCTAAAACAATCTTCGAGCAATTCTCATGAAAAATTGACCACTAAGACATCCTTGTAACTAGTATTCTATTATGGCTATAGCTGAGGTTTGTCATTCGCCTAGCATACTATATTTAAGCTTTCGCTCGTATTAACACATGGCATGCAGCCATTCCAATGACATGGTTATTACGGTCAAGCAAGAAACGACGCTGGACCATCGTGGGGAAGGGGCGAGCGGGGATGAGGGTGGCGAGGCGTCACAGACAGGGTAAGGGGGGAGTCGTTTGGGGATGGATATGTATTGGCGATGCGAGCAGGACGTCCACCAAGCTCAGGGATCGCGGCTAAAGGCTGTGAGAATTACCTGCGGGGGTCGTTCGATTCGCTTCGTGTCAATCTGTCAAACACAACAACACAGCCCAAGAAGCTGGCATTAATTCCAAGGATTACCACTCCATTCCAGCTTAACCAGAAAGCCTTTCCCTCACTGCTTAATTAAGTAATCAATCATCACAGCTAAGAAATTCCCCCGAAAAGGTTAAGGGATGGAGGGATTCGGTTCGGGTCCAAAAAGTGGTTTCAGTGAATTTCAACGATCGTAAAAGCATAAAATGGAGTGCAAAATGTAGCACACATCAAAAATTAACCTGCATGAGTACGCTGCAGCTTCTCACCTTGGATTCGAGATCGGCCAACTTGCGATGTTCATCTCTGATGGCGTTCTGGCCAGCCCTCTCTCGGTTGTTGGCCTCCTCCAACTTCTCCTCCACCTTCCTCATTTCCTCTTCCTGACGCCGGTTCTGGTTTAAGTAAATCTGATTCTGAAACGAGCAATTCCATGCTGAGGGACTCGTCATAAGGTGCGAAACGAAGAAAACCAATAACATTTCCTTGATCTTTTGTTAGTATTGGTAGCTAGTAAATGGAAGCACATATTCATTCTGTTTCAGACAATCTATGATCCCTATACTCGTAATATTCAAAATTATACGCTACACTATCGTTTAAGGAAAGTCTCGAGTTGTGTCAATGCTGAAGCAGGCTTGAAATATACTGAATTAAAAATCTTTCCTTGAAATGAATAATGTTAAAAAAAAGTATTAATGCGGAATGTAATTGAAGATCGTTTAACTGGCCAACTTACTTGACTCTCCAATTCCATGATTCTGTGGTTGGCTTCCTTGAGAGCTGCCACTGCCTTGGCTTCGCCCAATTTGGCTGTCAGCAGATCGTCCTGCAGCTGAGCAACGACATTTTTGCCATAGTCCTTTTTCTTGCCATTCTCCCCCTGGTGGTTCTCTTTCAGATGCCTTTCCCAGAGAATACTCATGTCTTCGATACGCTGACCAAGTTCCTTCATGGAAAGAGCACCCTCTGCGTCACGCAGCTTCATTGAGATGATTTCTTCCTGCAAGTGGGCAATGTTGTTGTCGGGCGGTGTGTCTCGGAGGTTTTTGTTGGCCTAAATGGGCAAATATTCACAAGATAAAAACTCTGGTACCATCCGATCAAAAGTAGAAAATCATCACTAGCCAACCTCTTCTGCATCGTGCAACTTCAACTTAAGCTCCTTGACGAAAACGTGAGTTTCTGCCTCCCTCAGTCTTATGTTCATGAGTTCTTCTTGCAGAACTGTGATCAGATCATTTGCATCTTTGCTGCCTCTCTCTGCTTCGATCTTCCCAAAAAACACATTCAAAAAAGGTGTTAAAGTCATTCCAAAACACTAACAATAAACATACAATACAACACTGACAACACGTAACTATGATCATCCGGCATAATCGTTTAATTATTTTTACATAATTAAACGAAATACCATTCGTTTAATTAATTATTTTTAGAAACTAGACTAAATAAGAAAAAGGCAGAAAAGAGAAGTAACTAAATAAACATCAATGGAAATACCTCTTGTAATACTTTTATTCTGTCGTTGGCTTCGTTTATCGCGTGTTGAAGCTCAGCATTCTGCTGTTTTATGACTCCCAGCTCCCTCTTGAGTGCAAACGTTTCCTCTGCTTCCTGAGCCCTAGTCACCTGACCCTGGATCAACCTATCCGCAAGCGATGAGCTTTCCTAATGTGCACATACAGGAGCAACAATGACATTAAAGTTTTAATCAGGTTTTAAAAGGTTCCGTGCAAAAGATAGCAGCTTCTTGTTAAATGATAAATACCTGCTCGAGATTGTCGATACGCTGGCGCAGTAACCTGTTCTCCGTACGTAGCCTCTGCAATAATACAAATGAAAATTGAGAAATTAAATAGACAGCCTTTTAAAAAAATGACAGATCTAGAAATGATGATGGTAAATAAAAATTTGTTCCAGATCTTTCGATTTAAAAAGGAGTACATTTACTATAGAAATATTCTAATAACAAAGTACATGTACAATCAGTAGATGCTCGATTATCCATGTTTTGAATCAATCATGGCCTGTTTTACATTACGTGTATTATTTTTTTCAATAATTAACAACCATGCCACTCAATCGCATGTTATATGTTATATAACATGTTTAATATATGTTATATATTAAAAAAAAAGTTTCCACCAAAGAAATAAAAATAACATCTTTTTCAAACAAAATGCAATTAAAAAACCCCAAAAAAACACGTAATACCATGATTTCAAAAAGAGTTTTCATATTTTTATAAAAAAAAAAAAACACGATATATACTGTAATTAATAGGCTTATAAATTACACCTAATTTTTTTTTTTAAAAAAAAACAACACCATGGTACCTTATTTTTTTTTAAAAAATGACACAGTACTGTTAGAACATTTTTACATAGCAATATTTGTGCCATTTTTGTCGAATCATATAATTGTATCATCATTAGTTTTGCTAGCAATTTACGGATTATCTGAGCACCTTTATTTGCAGATCTCCCTGGATAATCAGAAGTCTATACGTGTAACAGTATATTTGTAATCAAATACATTTCTCACTTTTCCGTTTGCAATGACAATGGCGAACAGAAGCCTGCTAATGTACTGTATGCTATCATACCCTTATTTCGACCATTTCCTCTTGTTCCTTCGTCCTCTTGGCCGTGTATTCCTTTTCTAATCTATAAACAGTAAAACACTTCGCATTAGAGCCCGACATTAGCATAATATCGCTATTATATATATTTCAACGATATTATGAGCGATGCAGGACTCCCCACTCGAGGACCCTTGAATGAAACCATTGTTTGAGTCAGGGATGACATTCAAAACGGAAAAACTTGAAGCACTTAAACACAATCCACTTTTGTTCTCATCTGTCAGCCGAGCGAACGAAAGACTAAGTGCGAGCAATTCAATCTTTGAAAATCAGAAGCAATTGCACACCTACACTGTACTTGCTTTGATTACAATGATCTTTGTTGTGATTGCCTACGGTATGTGCCTTTCAAAAGCGATCCATTGAATGTAAAATTCATATAAACATAAAATGAGTATATGTAGAATAAACTCATGTTTACCTATAACACCAATGGGCACTGCACCCATCGTTGTGGTTGACAGTACAACGACTCAAGGTTGTGGTTATATAGCCTAGAAACAAACATGTCCCATTTCCTCTAAGGGTAAAAAAACTTCTACAATTTCTTGTAGTCAAAATCTTCAACGTTTTATTGAAGATTTTCGACTGATTCTAAAATGACTATGATCTAATTTCCGTCAGCGCATCAACAGTCTGGATTTTTGCCCCAAGGCGATCGAAACCATCAGCACCACCGAGTGAATTTCAGTGTACCTTGTGGGTGTAGACACAGCTAATTAGAATGGAGCACAGCGAGTGCGGTTTTGATTTCTGGGTGCTTCAAACCTCGTCCAGGTTCGTTGCAGCTCCTCCCTGAATAAATCGATAATAATTAGAGTGGATTGTGTGCACTTCCGGCAAGAGCGTTTTAAACGCTAGGCTTCTTTAATCTAACAAAACGTCGCAAAGGCATTGTACGACGAAAAAACGCCCAACTCTACCATTACTCGTGTCCTGCGAGCATTGAACTTCCCAAGATGTTTTTCACAAAGTTTTAGCCAAAGTTTTTCTAAGAACAGTATTGTTTTCGAATTGACACTGTCAGATAGTCAAATTCAAATTCAACATCGGAAAAAAAAAACGTTGGGAGCAAACAAGAAATTATTCGCAAGGGGCGTCCTCGCTCCCAACGACCTTTGCTTCTCATCGGATACAGAGAAGTAACTTATGGTTTTGTAAATTCGTCACAAGCTCATTTTATCGGTTTTAAATCGCGAATAACGAAATTTGCTGGAAAAAGTTGCATCTTTTTAAAAATAAGGTTTTAGGTAGCATTGAATGCTCCGAGTTACATGTAATGATTTTGCACAATTTGTTATAATTATTTTACGTTTTCTAAATAGTTTATCGAAATTTACAGGAAGCACGTACAATTTCCGTTTTATATCATTTCCGAAGTACGAATTAACCAATTTGGAATATTTCGCTATTAGCGACTTTTAATTCGCATCCGACATGCGGGTGTAACGATAACGCGCATTTCGTTACATGCGATTTCAATCATTTCATCCGCTCTACATTTCTTATAACGACATTTAGCGCCCGATGCACGAATGTAACACTTTTGCGCATTTGTGAGCGATTTGACTTCTTCTAAATAGCCTACAACAAAATTTGCAATAAAAAAGGTCGCTTTTTAGCAAGCATTGGATCAACGGGTTGCAACCTAATATGTTTAACGTCAATTACAACAACCGATAATGCACAAATACAGCTGAAAGCCCATATTAATGCACTAGGGAATGCTAATTACACAAAGCTGAGTGGTCCTTGCGAGAGTGCCGTAAAATTAACAACCCAAAATTAGAATGCCATGGCTTTTATATACGACGCTCATGGGCTAATCCTCGATCATGTCAACCATTTGTCTAGACTATAGCCTCGTGCAAATATTTGCCACATGATGTGAAGTGCCCATTCCGTAACAAAGCCCTGCATTATCTAATTTTTTTTATCTTGTACAGTATGATTCATGTTTCAACGTGAGCATTGTATTTCAACGTTATCTGTAGCTTGCACACAACAACGAGATTGCTCGAAAAATCACCAACAGATTACTGCTCACCAGTCGACCACCACGTACATATTGCGAAAACGCACGAACAAAGCTACTTAAGAAAAATATTATAGAAAGTGGACATTTGTGAATGCCAGAAAATTGCTTAAAAATACATTGACAAAAAAAGTGGCTCTCTGCATAAACCATTCGACCAGAAAGTATCGAATTACCGAGCGAACTTACAATGTACACAAAATCATGTGCACATTCTGTTAATTAAAAAAAAAGTTCTGGACCTCATTATTATCGAGGTGGCAATTTCAATTAAGATGGTAGATCTTTATCGGATCAAGATTTCAAGACCAGGCTTCACAAGTTTAGCATGGAATGTTCAAAGCAAATTGATGGTGATTTAAATCGTTATGGGAATATATGCAAGAGATCAAATATGTTAGATGATATTTTTCCTTCATTAGATAATGACTTATGAGATTTCACATTTGCAAACTTCCAAGTTTTAATTCTCATAAAATTAAGGCGTGGGAAATATGAAAATGAAATTCAGAATTCCCTCTTGTCAACTGAAGAAAAAAAACATAGGGAACGGGACACCAGGACATCATCAGCATTATCCCCAATCAAGAAATCGAAGGAAGTGCATTATCAAAAAGCATACTAGGAAGCCATGGCACAGGAAAACCAAAAAACGCGATAAACAGGAAACTTTAAAAACAGGAAAATTGCCAGCCAACTGATGAGTGGAAAAAATAAACATGAAAAAAAAATATATAAAAAACCTTGTTTGGATGGTCTGAGCATTTGAGGGTTGAAAATACGTGGAAAAGTTTAATTTTTCATCAAAATCCTCATAAACTTACAAAATGGCAGCATCGGGTTCCTGATCCTGCTCAGCAATATCCTCCAAGTTCATGCTTTCCATCATGATTTGCAACGTAATATTTGATCGCAGTTTTGGCAAAACTCGTGGATACCTTGCAGGCGACGAGCCAAAAATGATAATTCCGTAATCGGTTGATGTAACGCTCATAAAACCAGCCAATCGGCTCGAGTTATCTCAGATAACGGTGGTAAAATTGGCCAACCGTCAACAGTTGTCTTTGAAATGAGACAATCAATCTCAATCCAGGCGTCAAACCAATCAGCAGCACCTTCTTCCAAAAACGCCGCAGATTAGTTAAGCAATTAGCTGGACAGTTAGTTCCAAAGCAGCGATAAAAAGTAGTCAATTCGAATGAGTTATCATCAAAACAGGTGTAAAACAATTCAATCTGCAGAAGTAATTCTTTCCCCAAAACACGTCGATGTAAACGTATTCAATCTGCAGGTTTATCTACAGTATCAGCCACAAAGCTTTCAAACGAACATCTTGAATGCATCATATATAAATTGCCAAAGGGGGGCTATCTCCAAACCAGTTTCCAAACTGGCAAACAGGCCAAAACAATAGTCAAACAGGCAAATCGGTCCAAAACGGTCACAGTCTGCAAGTTAATGACGAAGCCGTCCAAAACCAAGTTAAGTGGTTATGACCAGATCAATATCAATCAGTAGATTTTCTGCAACAAGGTCACCAAACTGACCAATCCACACAGACGCCTGACCAAGTCAGATATCAGCAGGCTTGTCAACCGGTAAGAAGTTGTTTCCAAACAAGCAAACTACATGCATGCAGTCAATGGGCAGAAATCTTGGTCCGAAACGGTTGAGCAAAAAAGCTTCTTCGAAACCGCTATCAAGCAGTCAATCGTCCGAAACTGATTTTTCAAAACGGCGATGAATCTAGCCAATCAGCACACCGCATCCCGGTCGACATTTCCAAAAGTAAGCACATCAGCAGATGGGTCACGCGGAAAAAAGTGACCTTGGTAAACGCCAGAAAAATCAACACTCATTCCGTACCAGTCGTTCGATCGTCTGTAGAAGACACCGGAAGCAGATTCTTCAACAAGCTCGTATTCCTTCCAGCGATTCAACAAACAAGCATATCGCGATTACAAATCAGTAGTTTGCCAAACACACCGCAGCTGCTCCAGGAAGACGCTAGATTCCAGAGTTGGCATCGCCAGCGCACCAAAGGCCTTGAAGAACCACGGTTTTGGCAGGCGCGAAGTCACGGTGAAAGTGCACGTTTCCCAACACCGTGCCGAGGAATACCAACGTTGCTAATTAACGCTGGCACATCGAAGGTTAATAATTACGATGTTACGTTGCGCCAACGATTAGCAATTACCGGGACCTTGGGAGTTGGTACTCGCGCTAAAAAAATCCTCGAAGAAATCCCAGAAAAATCGTGAACCAGAGCCAGAAGTACTCCACCAGAGCCTGCAGAAAACCTGTCGAACAATACCATGCAGTCACGTTTTGCAGGCGCGAAAAACAGCTGGAGGGGAAGTAGAAAAACAGCACGTTCGACTTCCCAGCAGCGTTTCTACCTGCGTCAATTCTCCTGACTCACCTGTGCGAGCCGAGTCCACGAATGGTGGCGCGGGAGGAGAGGGAAGAGCCACGAGAGGAAGTAGGGCAAGAGCTGCTGCTGACGATCGAGGTACCAACAGGAGCGGCAATGGCACCCGAACAGGTAGCTCGGAAGGGGAAGAGGGATAAGGGCACTCCCCTTAGCCTCCTCTGTCCTGAGGGCCAAGGTGACCAAGCACCGAGGGTGGCATTAGGGGGAGACGAAGGTAAGAAGTTAAAAAGTGAACGAGTCACACGCTTTTGTGATTGCGGCATCCCCTGAAGCGGGGTGCATTACCATCCATGACTTTCTACGGGGTGATCCAAAAGTTGAGTTTGAAGTTTCATTCGCGGGACAGCATTTGCAAAAAAAAAAATGCTTATGAGCAACTCTGGAGCTCTAGACGAACAGCAGCTCTGGCTCTTCAGGGACGAGTTTACAACGTCCCTAATTGACCGTGAAAGTGCGATTGCGACTCACGAGGATGGTCGTTCATGCGTGCAAACTGGAGGTTGTGCAGTAGTAAAATTCCTACCAAAATGTGAGATTTTGTCGTGATATTTGTTAGCTGAGCGGTATAGTTTTTTTTTTCCAAAAATGTCGAACGAATTTAAAAAATTCGAGCGTTTATCAACATTTCAAACATTTTCCAAAATGTTTATCAACATATTTGGAATATTTTAACATATGGATAACATTTTTTTAATTGTTCACTTTTCTTTACAGACAGAAAAAACGTAAAACAGGAAAAGGATCGATGCCTTGAAAAAAATATAAAAATTCCAAATGAAATTTATTTGAACGCAATGGTCATTTCTAACAATGCACATCACCGATTATGAGCAATCTCGCATGACTGTAGATGGCGCCACCGTAAAGCATGAGCCATGAACCACCTGGCTTGACTATAGATGGGCTTGAATATGGCCAATGTAGCACCTCGTTTGAGTATAGATGGCGCCACCACTAAGCACCACCTAATTTTAGGAGACGAAAAGTCATACTTTATTGTGTACTGTTAGCACTTCTGCAACTTTGAAATTGGCATTTAAAACACAAAAAACCACACCACAGCAATTCCTTTAGACGTTTGCAAATGCTTGTTGGACGTTCTTTCAACAAACGGCCAAAATCACAACAGGCGCATAAACGGGGTTAAAATGATGGGCAAAAATCATCAGCTGCTGCGCAACCGAAGCAACCTCGTTTGGTGCAAAGAATGGCATCGTTGGGAATCGAATGTAGTCCAAGGGACATAACGAGGGCGGGGTCCACTCATTAAAAGCAAGCAGAAACCGTTTGGGTGGAACCGAACATGGAACAAAATAATTTTTAGTACGAAAATAATGTCCTATTTCCAGGCTTCGAACGAAAAGGGATTTCATCACTTCCACGTACCTGATTATTTATAACATTCTCGGTAAACGAACGAGCAACCTTTCAAATGACTTTACGTTGATAAACATTTTTTTGCACCAAGCTATAAAAAAATCATAAAACGCACCTGCATTTTACTGTAAATTGCTCGGCAAACAACTTTAGAGAGGCAGTCTAACTACAGTATAAGGATACTTCCAGTCGAATAAATGACCGATGTAACGTTTTATAATAGTATTTTATCGGCATCCCCAAGAGTTTGATATAATTTCTAAAAATAATACTCATCACGTCTAACATCTTAAATAATTTTCAAAGAAAAATTACTAAGAATTGAGAAGTGCACATTTTCAAATTTCTCGCACATTAATTTTAAATGAATTGAAAGTTTTATTTTAATTAAAAGTTTATTTAAAATTACCTAGTGGGAAATTGAAAATACATGAAATCCATGATGCCTAGATAAAATCCTTCGTTATTTTCAGAAAACAAATAAAAATTATGGAAAACGATTGGTTTTGTGTCTAAAAATTTAAACTCAAAAAAACTAGATGACATACAGAAATCATAGAAGATTTACTAACGAGCTTCCAAGATTTGTAAAAACTTAAAAATTAATGTAAAATAGGATCCCGAAATTGCACCAAACCATTACTACGGAATAAAATAGGGTAGCGCCAGCTGGAGCTAAACACCTATATTTAGAACTAATGCATACTATGGTTTAATGTCCGAAGCTAGAACTGGCACAATAACAGGAAACCAAATGTACAATTGTAGCTAGATTAGAATACTAAAGGTGTTGCCCACAATTAAGAGGAAGGATAAAATATCAAATTAAAAAAGAACATTTTCGAACTAATGGTTCGTAAGGGCAACACTTAAATGCAGCCGAGCCACATCCGTATGTCCGCCCATGAACTACGCCTCAAGTCAGACCGCTCATTAAAGTTTAATTCCCTGCAAATAATGGAAAATATGTGCATTGTCTTACTTTTTCATTTTCTTCGCGTTGTATTTCACTTGATACGCGCAATTCATGAGTAATTCAGGATCAGCGTCGAAAAAGATCGGCATATCCTTTTGAAGAAACTGAAACCGTAATATTGATGATTAGTACGATGATCTACATGTAGGTGTAGGGACCACAATTTTCGACTGCTAAACAATTAGGTTGATTATGTAAAATATTCAGTACGTCACTTCTAAACTAACATACTGCTTAACATTTCGTGAGACAACTCTGTGGAAAAACCACAAAGAATAAAGACAAAGAACTAAAATTATAAACATTTACCGTAAGAAATATTTATCTAAAGAAGCATTTCTAAGTTTCTATTACAGGCACAAGGTTTAGTAACATCTTATTAAAATTTATGTTACCGTTCATTTAACATAATTTACCAATGTGGGTTTTTGTTAATTACTTAATCTATGGAATTTTTTTCGAGGTAGCTACATGTATATTATAAAGCGTAACTAAAATTTCATCCTCACCTTGATCATTCCTTCCATGTCTTGTGACAATAAATTCTCTTTACAAGTTTGGAGTATACTAATGGCAATACGAAATATCATTTCCATCCCCTGCAAATGACAACGAAAATTATTACATTTTTAAAATCGCTCACCAAGCCTTAAAAGCAGTTTCTGAAAATTTAAAAAGCATCCAACTAATAAACCTAGCTCATACCTTCTGTGCTTTTTTTGCATGAATGGCAAGATTTTACAATAGTTGGACATGATTTTCTCAGAATTTTCGGCCAAATTTTCCGTTACATAAAACATTAGCATAAGAGTGAATATCCGAAGAACAACTTCACAAAACTAGTGAATAGCCACCAAGTCAAATAATTGAACCAAAGCAAAAAATGACATTGCAGAGGTACAGTACATGTAGATCTAGCACAACACAGAGTTCCACAAACTTAAATCAATCCGAAACTCACCTCCGATATGAAAACGTCCATGACCCTGAAGGCCATAGAGAGTGAAAGGCTTGTGCTGTAAAGCGTCAAAAACCACGACGACGCATACATCGAAGTGTGGAGACCCTGAGACTGGAAGTGCATGTGCAGCTCAGGTAAGAGTTCCTGCACCAAGCACTCCAGCTGATAAATGCAAAGGCCCAACTCAGCCATGCTGGGCTTGAACATCTCGCGCATCTTGTAATCTTGCATGATCTTCACTAAAACGGCAAACGCCTCCTCTTCGGGCATCTGTTCGAGAAAGAACAGTGATGGCTTTGACAAATCGACGATCGATTTTAGGAAAGACAACTTTGCTATTTCCGGTCAAAATCCATAAAAATAACAATTCAAGACGCTGACAAGTGTCCACTGACCTGCATGAGTAACAAGCCCACTATGAACGCACTTCCTTGGCAGTAACCA
This sequence comes from Ommatoiulus sabulosus, assembly GCA_034697705.1. NCBI lineage: Eukaryota > Metazoa > Arthropoda > Diplopoda > Julida > Julidae > Ommatoiulus > Ommatoiulus sabulosus. The sequence goes on along the minus strand of JAQGAO010000408.1, from coordinate 14,341 downwards.
ACCTCACGGTCATGCAAAGAGTAGGCCTGGACAAATGAAACGTTTGAAATTAGAATAATATTTTTTCAGTTTAGTACAAATACATTACGCCATGAAAGCAAATTCTTGGAAGGCACTACAATACAAGTAGCAAGCATGTACGACCTATCTCCTTCAGAGAATTCATTCGATCGCTCACCTTCATGACATTGAAGAGACTTTCCTGACCAGGGCCATCCTTCTCCTTGAAGAACTCGTGCTCCGGATACGTCCTCGCAATGTCCCTCCTGATGACTTTCTCGCAAGGAGAAACGTTCTTGATGTACTCGGCGTACTTGTCCTTCTCGGGAGAGCTGTGAGCTGTGCAGAGGAGTTGCCAGGCAAGCCCGCGGAAATGGTGGGGGATTCCCTTGCGGACCAAATCCTGCCATTATCCAAGAATGAGAGAAAGAAGAAAGACATCTGAGCAAAGTTGTCGACTTTTTACCAACGGCTCCAGCTGGTGAGAATCTCGATTGGATAAAAAAGGTACCTTGACATAGGACGTTTTCTTCTTGCTGTACAGCTCCCATTCGGCCACCATCCTCCCCCAAATCTGCCAGGTGTCCTCCGGGTCCTCTTCGGCATTATTGCTGTACTGGCTTGTGGCAGAGGTGATTGAGATCTGGCTGGTGTCCGAACTCTTGCGAGAATGACCAGACGTGTTCGACAAGGAGTTCAGGGATTTCGCATCGGCTTCCAACTGCCTGTTAAAACGAGAAGTGGAAAAGACGTACGTCGGTTATTCAGAAAGCCCCAAGACGGCTCAAGCCATTTTTTCAACGAAACAATCGATACTCTTATTTAAACGTTTATAAATAGCATGGAGATATAAAAGAAAAGTGGATCGGGGGTTCAAACATCGTGACAATGTCGGGAATCTCGTTAGAACTAGAAACATCGCGCTTCGCGGCACGTTTTGTTGGATTTTCTAATTACGAGTGTGCGCTTTACCATCAGCTCGGCTCAAAAAATTGGTAATTTGCATTCCTTTCATCGCCGGCGAGGGACTGGTAAAGCAGTCAGACAATGCTGTGAATTAGCACAGCTGTTAGATTTACAAATCCTCGTAGGTTTTACGTGCGACTCACATACAGAGCTTGCGTATTGGTAACACATATGGTGGCACCAATCATCACCATCCATACGGAATTAAGGTCTTCGCATATGATGAAAGTAAATTTACATCGAAAATTCTATAGCGAAATTATCAGGGTCTACCATGCAGTAGGCCTAAACTATTTTCTGAAGGAATTATGGAAATGATAAGTACTGCAGAGAAAAAAGGAAATATTAATACAATTATCGAATAAGACTATTTTCCCTAAATAAATGTAATTCGGTAGATATGCGGTTCTCTGCAATTTTGTTTTTATTTGCATTTTTCACACACAATCCTGGATTTAGCATTGGCGGTAGAATTTTTTTTTTTTAATTTACAAAAATCCATTGACTATCAGCACATGAAATATGCTCCATTAAAAATCAGTGCATGAAAAAGACATAAAAATTTTAATTCATTTAAAATTAACGCTTGGGAAATGTGTGAATTTCCTACATAGACAATTTTGTCTAAAACTTTCTTTGAAAAATTACCTTAGAGAATGGATAGCTTTTCCACGGTGGAGGTAGTTTTAGCATACAAACTACCGTAAAACCAATAAAGAGATGCGAATGTATATGTAGATAAGAAAAGCATTTCAAAAGAATTACTCCATGATTTACGCACACCGGCACACGGAACCAGTGCCATCTATGGCGAGACACCAATACTACAGAAAAGTCAAAACGAAAACTGTGCTCCAGTTTGACGCATATTCTTGTTTGCCTATTCATTGACCCGATTTTGCAAATTGTTCTGGCTTAACCAAATACTTGTTTTTTGACAAATGCACACCTCAACTTCTTCCTTAACATTGGCGATTTTCAAACAGACGACAAGAAACATTTCAACGCACAATAACATGTCCAATCATGTCGCAAACAATCCAACGTCCATCAATATGGTCGTCCAGACACATCTACACGAATAACTATTCCTTCGTACCTTTCGGGAATTTCTCCGTCATCCAGGACGTTGTTGTCCCGACCAGAAACCACCGAATTTTCGTCCATAACGAGAAACGTATAACTCCAAATCAGTCTTTCCGCAATATTTACCAAGTTTAATTACGACACTACCTTCTGAAACTTTGCAAAATGGTGACTGGGTATGATTCACCCACTTGCATGGCGTGTAGTGCAGTGAGCCAAATAAAGTAGGATTTTTTTCTTGTTATTTTCGCACAACTGCGAGGGATTGGGGGGTGTTGCGGTAAGCGGCAATTATGGGGGGTGCCGGCCGCAGCGCACCTATGACAAATAGCCAAAAGTAGGCGCGTCCAGCCCCCACATTGATTCGAACAGGTAGGACAAAGAATTGGAAAAAAAAATAAAAGGATAAAGCCAACAAAAAACAAAAAGCTTCACCCAATTCACCGGGCCTACATTTCGGGAAAATGGAGTTAGCTCTCCAACCGTGAATCATTTTCAGATAGCCATGAGTACAAAAAAACAACGATTAATACGAAAAAAAAAAAAAAGGCTGATGAGGGAAGAATCAGCGGAGGTTAGGGGGCGCCAGGAGATCTCCCGGTCACGAAAGGATGCGCGTTTCAATGAGAATTGGCGAGGGAGCCTCCCCCCTCAGCCCATTGTCCGGCACGAATTCCGCACAGTCCACCGAGCGTGGAAAATGAAGGCCACGGCACACAATGGGCGAGGGAACGGCGGAAAACGTCGATGTTCCGCTCGAAAATTCCCATGAGCCTCATTGCGAATATCCGACACAGGGGGCGCCACTGCACGCGTTTCCATGGAGGCCACACTTTATGGCCAAGCGCCCTCTACGGTTCCATCCTCGCGCTCCTGGAGCAGTGGCTTCGAAACTGTGGGCCGATTGCAAAGTTTGTGAACTGTGAAAACTTTGCAATTATGAGAGATTTAAACCCCATACCTGTAAATGCAGCCATACACGTTGAGGTACCGTATACCTGTCAAGTTTGCCTGACAAGAAAAAAGGTGCAGGTTTGCCGGAGTGGGTGCTAACACAACTGCACAGGCAATCTTACCTGTCCAGGCGGTCGAAGAAGAATAGAAAATCAATTCTTCCGTGTGTGGCGCTCGCCTGCACAGGTTCAGGTAAAACCTGCACAGTTTCCACAATTCAGGCAAAACCTGCCCAGTTTCCACAATTCAGGCAAAACCTGCCCAGTTTCCACAATTCAGGCAAAACCTGCACATCAGTTTCCACAATTCAGGCAAAACCTGCACAGTTTCCACAATTCAGGCAAAACCTGCACAGTTTTCACTATTCAGGCAAACCTGACAGGTATACCGCAACGTGTATGGCCCCTTTGTAAGTTTAATTGTATCGAATTGTACCGTCAATTTTCGCACAGATAATTGGTTTGGTTTGATAATTTATACAAATTTAGACATTTGAAGTTGTAAGGTGTATATGGACCCGAGAGAATTTCTCCAACAGTTGTTCGCGGTGCGCCATCTATTGCACATTTAGGTCGCATCCCATCACATGGGGTTATGTGCAAATTATCTGTACATGGTTTCGCCACAAGCACACGAGCTAAAAACAAACGCATTTTTGTGTGTCAAAACCACACGTGGGTCAAAATGGTTTCGATCAAAATGGGGCATACCGAACGAGATACCGCCGATAAGAGGACAGCCCGACAACACACACGGTTTGTGCCATTTACGTGCATGGGAAAGAAATGCGAAATAGCACCTGAAATGCCTTTCGAGGGCATTGCCAAACGCGACTCCGTTCGTTTTTTCGTGCTTCAGGTGCACCCATGCATGCAGGTGGGCTGGTTCGTGGGTCAAGGGTGACCCCCGGCGCCGCGGGCAATCGACCAGCGGGGGAGTCACGGCTTAACAACTCTTGGCAACAATAACAACAATAACGAGCGTGTGACTAGATTTTAATCGATGATTCACCCACACCGGACTATAAATTTGAATGTTAAGCAGCGTGTCAGGGCCATCTGCGAGTATACGGGGTATATATCCTCGACTTACGAACGTTCAACGTAAGAACAATTCGCATTTACGTACACGTAGACGTACAGTACGTTATTAAAACGAAGATTTGACATTTTATCTTGTACCTAAATTGGCAATGCGTTAGGGTGAGTGTAGAAATTTGCGAACTCTTCGGGGTACTGTTGGATCAAACAGCTAGATGCTTCGCAGTTCGCACTTTGGCAGTACGTCGCGAAGTCAAGTCTGTGAGTAAAAGGAATACCCTAATTGGTTTGTAAATAATGACAACCTTGAAATTTAATGCAGCCTATTATGTAGGGTTCGCCGAGTATACCCCTAGAAAATGTAAACTGTAAAACAACATCAGTCTTCTTTAGTCGTCATCTACACACAGATGGCGCCATGCACGTTGAGCTCACCCGAAGCCCAAATAGAGACACTGACGTAGAAAACTTGTTCAAGCCTACTGTCCATTAACTAGAAAAACAACGACAATTAATACTAACCACAAAAATGGTTGGAGCTGCATGCCTACAGACCAGAGCAATTTTCGGAACACTTTAATTTGGAAATGTGCGGGCGTTGTGCCGTTGCTCAGGGACATTGATTCGGATCTAGCCACGGTTTCGGGCCACGCATTCAACCCTGCTCGATTAGCTAATTATTCCGCCCCTTCAACAAATTAATTTCCTCGTCCAGTCGTTAAGCCCCTACAGGCTCGTCTGTTGATCGACATCCGAACCAACAACTACCCATGCGAAGGCGCAATTCTGTCATTAATTGGCAGTCTGGTCATTGGATTTGGACGTTATTAATTGTCGTGGACAACGTCGCGCTACACCACATTCAAGGTAAAAGTAAACATTGCCCGCGAGTTATCATCAAAAACTAAGAGGAAGTATTTCATAAACGTCAACAGAATGTTGGCCACAGGTATGATGTTTACGCATGCATCGACGCTCTTGCTGTTATCAAAAATGTAGCAATAGCCAATTAAGTCTTGAATGTTTGAATTACGTATAGCTAATTCCAAATGGTGAAGTTATATAATGGACAACTTGGAATAAAACCAAATTTCGCAAGAAATGCCAAACTATGCAGTACATGTACAGTTGCCAATATTATAATGCCGGCATCTCAAGGGACCTTTCAATCGATCAACCTTTTAAAATCAGTACAAAGTTGAGATGTACTCCTCTAAAATTAAGCAAGAAAGGGTTGAGATCAACTCCTTTGGGAGCTGATGAGTTGAGATCTAATCATCTGGAAGCAAGAATGGGTCGTGATCTCCGTGTATAGAGATCTACTCCTTTAGGAGATTACAGAAATAATCCAATCATTAGAATTTAGGGGCCACGGTAAAACGCAACGACTTTGCACCCAGAAAGTGGACCGTAACAGAGTTCCGGTGTTGTCAACTATGCATTTGTCCTCAGGCGACGAAGCGCTGAAACTTTCAGCGCCTCCTGCATGGAGGCTTCACGCCCTTAAAACTTCAATAGAGAAAACCGGGGTTGAGAGGAGGTCTCCAGACCAAAGTGCCAATGAGCACTGGTAGGCGATGATTGCCCATGCTCAACAAAAATTGGCCACCGAGGAATCCTAATGAATTTTCTCGTGAACCGCGACGTTTAACGAAGCCAGTCCACCCAGTCTTCAAAGGGCCTTTGCTTCCCTTTCCCCCGCTTGGCTTCCGGTTTCTTAGCAACAAGAATAACAATGAGCAGGCGATCAACGGAGCATTTCCTTTCATTTCGGATCAATAATTGCGATTCTTTTGTCTCCATTCAAGAAACGCTCAAGCCCCGTACCCAACAGTCTCTCGGCGCAAATACGGAAATTGGACATAACGACCGATCAATCGCGCCACCGCAATCAATCGTTCTGCTACGAGCCCTGCACCATCTTTATATAGAGTTGCTGGAGCGACCCATTTGGCGAAGAATCTGGAAAAAAACGGAAGCGCATTTGCATCATCTTTGATCAGCAGGGCATGTCAAGAAAACGTGGTGAAGAGCGCGTTGGAGGCCCATGTCCTTTAGCAAATGGCATTTCGTAAGACTGACATTTCAGTGCTGTACAGGGTGCACGCAACCTATTTCTCTCATTAGAAAGAATATAAATAAAAACTATTTTGGACCGTGCTTGCGTTAAGGTTCTGGTAGACTCATCAATGTTTCCATAGTCAGCAGTTTGTGGTTCAGAGAATACCAAGTTGATATTTAATGTTTTGGGAAAGGTTGCAGTGAGCAATTCGCAAGTGTTTCATGGTTTGGAGTTGAAGGTTTTAGGGCGCAAGGGCATCACGGGCCATAGAGCGCCCACATGGGGTCGGAAAGACCCCGTCCCCATATCCCCATAGTAGAAAGACAAAACAATTTTACGTGCACCTTCCAAATTATCCAAGTTTCTAATTTTCCATCAAGATGGCAAACGAGTCTACAAAAGTGAATTCTAATTCCACGTCTGAACAAGCGACTGCAATTCGATCTGTGAACATGTCAATACAACAGTTTGGTTACAGTATTGGTTTTCTAGTATGAAACATCAAGGCCTCTTTCAGGAGCACGGTCGTCACCAATTTTAAGGAGATTATCCTGGCATATCGGTCAGGCAGCAGTTGTGAAAACCGATAAAAACCAGAATTAGGATAACCAGTCCTTCATAATTCTGGTGGAGGCTTCCATCTCATGAACTACAGTATATGGCTGATGCTGAAACCTCGACACATCTTCATCACCCATGCACGAAAGCTAGAATCCGGTCTGTCGATGGCCCGGATTCATAAAACGATATCGTGGTATGTTGGCGGGCAACATCAGATCAGACGCCCGGACTGATGTCATCTTTTCAAGGCTTTTCAGACGCGGTCAAAGGGCATGCAGGGGTCACTCACCTGTTCAACTCTTCCATTCGCGCGAGCAGCTGAAGCTCCTCGCTGGTGGGGTTGGGCTTGACGGTGGTACTGATAGCGGCACTGGCCAAGGAAGCGAGCAGGACGGCGCCGGGGTCCGTCATGCTGCAGTCGTCGCCCTCCGAAAAGGAATCGTCGGTGGCGGCGGGGGACGACGAAAAGAAGAGCAGCGGCGACGCCGAGGTGCTTGAGGCCGCCAAGGAGCCGGCCAAAGACGGGCCATCGGGCTCTGCGCACAACGCCTCTTCACCCCTGAAAACAGAAGCAACAGGAAGATTAGAACTTTGCGCTTGCAATTAACCGACAAGAAACATAACATCGCTTCGAAAGCTCGTTCCGTTTGCGCCAGTGAATAACCATGAGATCCCAAACATTAATATTAAACTCAACAAACTTTACTCATTGCAATACGAAAGTTACCAGTATGATGGATTTGAAACAGCGAATAACATGTGCCATAAGTTCTGTCAGGGTAAACAGTGTTGCAGAACACATGACATGAAACTTGCTACAGAGTAGAGATATACCATGTTTATACGGTATTGGGTACGTTTTTTATCCTTCAAACTGCTGGAGACACGTGGTGGACACCCTAGGTATTCCCCAAATTCATTTTTACCCATGCATATATACTGCTAATTTTTTCAATAATCGAATGAAATCATAATGAGCAGACGTAAAGGTGAAATTAATTCAAAACGGCGTTGTTAATGCATGAGAGGCCATTCTTTCTTGGAACCAAAATAGGTTTTTCAGGATAAAAAAATCTATAAAAGAATAACTATCGAAAATCCAACCTTGCGTAAAGGCATAGAGGATCCATCATAATTCCACGCTTCTGAGACACGACAAATATGACATATTTGCATTCAATCGCAAAACCTGAAGAATTTTTCCATGGTGAGTGTTTGCTTTCATGAACTAACAGCATACATGAACGCCTCCGTGCACCGATCTGGCCACACTGCTGCTATACCTCAAACACAAGCGTCAGCGTTAAATGTTTCAAATATTGATTTGAATTATTGCACATTTTCAGTATCCACGGAGATGCTATGACCGTGAAAGAGAAACCAATACAGTATAGCTATACCGTGAGTAGTCTAAATTGCGATGATAATTTTGCAGGAAATTTGCGCGTTTTTTTTGGCAAAGAAAAACAAAACAAATATGCTGGCTTTCAATCCAGTTTGTAATGGAACGTGGACACGTCAAGGTCTGTAAATTTTAAACTTGCAACATCATACTGTATACATGTATACATGTATACAATGTAGTGATCAGTTAATGCACGCAACCAGTGACAATGGTTTTAAAAACCTTAAAATTAACGCTTGAGTAATTTAAAAATGTGAAATTCTTAATTCCTATTTAACTATGGGCAAAAAAAATGTTCTGAAAATACTTAAATTGTACGCCTAAAATTATTTTGAGAAAATTCCTATCAACAATTCAACTTTTACATTGAAAATTCAGTTCATGTTTCAAGAGAGAGGAGCCCAAATGCAAGAGCACAATGGGAAATTCGTATACATTTTACACTATCTATAGCTGACACGACTTCAAAAAAAATGTATAATTTTGCATGAATTTTTTCAACAAAAATAGTATAAATTCGCAAGGAACCATTTTATATACATACATGTAACACAATCTTTGCTAATTGAAAAATTTAAGAAGTATTACTGATATAATGAACGCTTTGAACACCTGAACAGACAAAACGTTGCCCCAGTGTTCTGAACTGTTCTCTGACTTAAGTCAAAGTCGAATGGCGCTGAATTGGCAATTCCATTTTACTAATTTCCTGGCTCATTTGGCATTAATTTTAAATTTGACGAAATCGCAAGGGAACAGTCACGTATCCTTTTCGATATCAGATGATAACGTACCATTGCAAAAACGCGACACTCACATCCGTCCATAATTGTGTATTGTTCGTTTTTTTTTTTTTTGTATTGTTTTTTTCATACGTACAGTGTACGTGCGTTACCGGATGGATTTTCCTTCGATTAAATTCGCCGATTGAACGCTAATGAATCTAATAACAAACAAAAGTGCATTTCTGCATTATCCCATTAATGCGACGGCGACTTAATTGCAGGTTGGAATGACCTAAAATCACAATGACCCCCAAAGGCGTCCCCCCTAGATAAACAGCCCGCGGCTGTGACGTCACGAAATATTGACCCAGAATCGAGTCGGCTCATTCATCCCAGATTTTTTTTTAAAAAACAGCAGCAACAACAACAATAATAATATAAGATAAAACAGGTCTTTAAATGTGCAAAGGGTTGGTTGGATTTGAAGGTTTTACGTTTTAAATGTGCATACATTAAAATTAACAATTAGAAATACAAAGAATATTGCATTCAACTTATTAAATGACCATATGTAAAAAAGGGTTGGTTGGTTGGATTTGAAGGTTTTACGGCCAAATAATGTAAAAAAGGACCTCAGTTAATCCACCTCCGGATAATCGGGGGTAAATCTGTAGTTGTGAGCTTGGTTTCTTGTAATTTTAAATTAGTGAAAAATGTCATTTTCCCAATATTGCATTAATTGATCACTAGATGTCGCTTTTCAGATTGATCCGAGTACCTTATGGCGAATTCCAATTGTCCACACCAGGGCAGAGCAGTGGCTAGCCAGTGCGACCGGAAGTCGTGATATTTTTGACACAGTGCGCCCTCATGACGTCATACCTACTCCGTTTAATTGGAATAGGCCAGTGCGAGTAGTGTGCCAAAAAAGAGCTCAGTTGCCGCTTCTTTCGAAAGCAGCAGACGAATTTGAAAAAAAGCAAATGAATTCGAAGGACGAATGAGAGCAGATTTGTACACTCTGAGTACCCCAGTGTAATCTTTTTGGACAATTGGAATTCGCCATTAGTAATGATAGTTATTTTCGAACAAAAATTCCCATAGTGAATCACACACTATTGGACACCCTCTTAAAAATGGCGCAACTGACCAACATACACTCTCATTATAACAGCGCTTGCAGTGGAAAATTTCTCATAATTTAAGGTGAACAAAAACTTGAAATTTTAAAACTGTTTCCTGTTTATTATCTAATCTACACAATGCAGCCCGTTATAAAAATTTGCAATCATATACTGTAGACAAACTAGATGCAAACAACTCGTTTCAACTAAAAAAATACTTTCCAGTAATATCAGAGACGTATTATTAGGCCTGCTGGCAGCGATTTTCGTAATAACGATAATTAATTTTCGAAATGAGGGTGATATGCATGTACACAAAATAAGAAGTGCAGAATTATGCCATTATTCCGCAATTTTCGGGCCGAGAACATCATGCTGAACAACAACTATTGTACTGCATGAGGGGAACCGAAACGTTCTTCGAAAGAAAACAAACTTTCTTCGAGCTAAACACAAACTTTCTTCGAGAGAAAAACAAAGGCGCTTAATTCGCAAGAGTTCCAAAAATTCGAGTTACTAATGCAAAAAAAAACCCATCTTTGATTAAGAAAACTTCTATAGGAGTAGTCGAGAAAAAAGCTCGCAGTCTCGCAATTAAGCGCATTCGTTTCATGAGAACACATCGAAGAGCATCAGAAAAACCACCTGAAAACATGCTAAATCAGGATAGAAATCACGTATACGGAAGAAGGTTTCGCATAATTTCCGATGGCTTTTTTAACGTGGAAACAGGGAAAAACAAACACGGTGGCCATTGCACTGAAACGAAAAGGCAACTGGGGTGAAAACTGAAAATAAATCAGTTCGAACAAAAACAGATTATACAAATGGGTGAAAACAGCTAGGCAATGACCAGTGAATGGAGAGTCATCGAACGAAGTCGAAAGCACTGACCACCACCTCCATTATTATACAACCAAAAATGCATTTAGCTATTCAAAATTCCGCCCTTTCTGGTGCACCAATTCATCTGAAGAGATTACAACTTCCACCATCTTATCACCCTCGTGGCATCTGAGATGCCATTCAGGTCCGCGAGGGTCGCTCACTAATACCGGGCTGACGCACAAGATGAGTATACTGCAACTTCCATTGAAATGCTTCAAAATCAAAACGTATTGCATTGAAGACCCCCGCCTAGTACCTCATTCTCAAATACTATGGTTCAAACTCCAAGCAGTAGTTTATCAAATCTGTATCAAGTTGTAAAATCCAAAATATTGGCTTCGAAACAATTTTGATCAACGGATTTTTCTTACTGGGACGTGGAGATAGGCAAATGCCCATAAAAATGATGGTATGAAAGTCAGTGGGGGCGTCCATAAATTCGTTCAAGGGCAACAGCAACTATGGTATCATTATAGTCACCACGGTAAAGCATGACTGTGGTAGGGTCATCCATAAAACACCTCCCTTTCGCCTTCCATGAATGGAGCACTCTCGTCGTATATTAGTAAGTTGACGTTGCAGATCTCGGGGTACATTCCATCAAATACAAAATTCTTGAACAAAAAATTAACTATTTTCAAAAATTATTTCTTTCCATCGATAAAGGAGAATACTTATGGTTGGAAGCTCCAAATTTTTCGCGCAGTCATTTTCATTAACGAAAATTTTCGCTTTCATTTAAAAAAAAGCGCCATCTAGCGATAGGTGCAATAGACAAAACGTCAAATTCACAATTCCTATAGTTACAATGTTTATTTCCCTTCGCAATCGATTGAAATCTATATATATATAAATCAATTGTTTGTTCGTTTGTTTGTTTGTGTCTGTCCTTTATGCGCTCTTAACCCACTCATCCGATTGCCATGAAACTTTCTGGACTTACTGTTACCACTCCCGTGTTTAATTCTTACTGCGTTATTAAAACCGTTTTCTGACTTCTACTTTTTTTTAAATAATTTTTTAACATTTGTACGTATTTTTCCTATTTCTTCCTCTCACTGCTGCCATCTGTCGCTACCTTTATTTACTACACCGTTCTCGGGGCCATTCTCATATCGCGCATAGGGAGACGGGCCTTTTTGAAGACGCCACACCGCGCTGGCATGGAAACTATAGGCAAGAAATGTCGACGATTTAAAAATCCAAATAGGGATCGGTTCATTTTCATTGTATCGCCATCGCTATTGGTATCTTCAGCCCGTGCGAAGCCGGGGCGTCCAGCTAGTAAATTATAATATTTAATGCTTTTTCTAAAAGCTAGTCTTCGAAAAACTCCCAAATAAAACGGAGCATTGGGACACTATCTAAAAAAACCAAAGCCTACACAATTTACCTTTTTTTCATTGAGTATTTAATTAGTGTTAAACAATCTGTTACAGAAGCAGTGGCGCCCCCTGCGTTCTTAACCAAGCCTGTAACACTCTATGTAACACTCGTGTCAAGCGACACCCTCACGTTTTCATACACGCAGAGGAACTAGTCCAACTAACCAACCTCCCACTGCCTAAACACAGCCAGAACGCTCCTTTTTAGTAGGCAATATAAAAATAGGGTAAACTATACGCTGGCCAACTATTAATACACCCGTTCTACACGTTCAACTATGAAAAAAAAAATGGTTCGGGGCAATTAAATCGGGCCTTAAACGGAATGTGCGGAGATACACGACAAGAAAAAAAAAAATATACAGCCAATTAAATATATCATATCGCTGCGCAAAAATATAGATCAAAAGGTTGCTGTCCTGTTTTTTCAGATAGTTAAACGCAGGAAGGAAATTGGGTCCTATATACACACAGCTCTACGGGCGACCAGACAGGCGGAATTCGGAGATAAAGAAGGACAACCTTTCTTGCCATAAATTACGACGAATTGTTTAAACTGTTGGTCTTAATTTCTCAACTACATACTGCGGACGTTTCGTAAACAGCGCCTTTCATACATCCTGGTCAAGGTAAGTGGGTGGCGTTGACGTCCCCTCCAAAATCAAGTAAATTGAATAGCTAGCAGCGCCACCTACAGGCTGCAGCGACGTGTGCAAACATTTGCTTTTCCTTGGATGCACATGCAAGTTAATACGGCAAGCAGATTCTAAAAAAATTCGCCTTTTTAAAACTTGTTTCTAGTCAACATTGAATTTTTTTGAGTTGTGTCACTTCTGACGCGGGAATGCTTTTATATTGTTTTGCATTAAATAAAAAGTACACCTGATGAATTCACATGTAGACGCAGCTAGCTGATAGCAATCATTACAAGAAACCCAGCAATCCATAAAAGTCGAATATAAAAAAATGATATACTGAATACATGGACATGTTTTATGAGTAAAACATCAAAACTGTAGCCAAATATATTTGTTTTTGTACTGTTTTGCATTAGAGCACCTGACGAACTCCCCACGCACAGCAATCAATAAGGGTACTCAGAAGCTTCGCGAATCCCACGTTGGCAGTCTTGCAGTCAGGTGCGCGAAAAAAAAATTGACACCGGCCATTTGGTTTTAATAAAAACTCACCCAAGGTAATCGCCGTATCAAGCACAAATGAACGCACGCCTTCCGCCCACGTGACTTCACGACTGTCAAAGCGCGATTCGCGAAGCATCTGCTTGAGTACGCTAGTAAAACGTATTACGGTCTTGGTTTCTTAGGACTCTCGAAATCTCGCATCGTACGAAACGGAAGGTCTAATATACTCACATGGGGCCACACGCTAATCCTGGATTAACTCCGATTAAAACCCGAACCGGACGCGGAAACACCAATCGCGAAAATCACCGATGACATTCACGACGACGAGGTCGAAATCACCCCGACCGTCGTTCCATGCGCGGTATAAATTCCAACAGAAAAAAAAAAAAAAAACAAGCACCAAAAATACGAGGTACGAAAATCTGCGAACGACACGGCGGGACAAATGCAGGTCACCGACTGAATGAATGAATGAAAGAGCTGCTGCGAAGACGAAGCAGGAAAAACGCGGACGAGTGCGAATTCCGGTCGCCTCCGCGCGTATCCCTGACTCACGGTTCGCACTCACTCGAGGGTAGGCCTATTAAGAATCTGATTCAAAATTGAATCACTCCGAAGTGATTTCTCGCCAATGGCAACGTTTCTTCTTCGGGACGGTCTCGTTCGACCCACCCTTCGGGCCGTGTCCAGCGGGGCAGAACGGCCCGCGAATAAACGGACAATAATAGCAGCAGCAGCAACAACAACAAAACAACGGAAAAAAAAGGCTAATTTTCGGTTCACAATGGCGCCGCGGGCCTATTAAACGTGTGCCCGTTGCTCCCCAAGGCGTGCTAAAGCCAGCGCCATTAAAACATTCCCCGCGAATACGGATTTCATTATTAACTTTTTTTTTTAAAACGAAATTAAAAATTGGTGGAAATTATAGGGTGAGAGCACGTTGGCATTTATTTCATTAACTTAAAAACCAGTGTCACCTAGTGGTATGAGTCTGCAATAC
>JAQGAO010000407.1:0-35876 GCA_034697705.1 Ommatoiulus sabulosus | reverse complement strand
CATGGAAGCCAATGAGATGAAGGTGTTACCCTGTTTATCTTTGACGATTTAGTTTCACGGGTTAATATGGGCGTGGCATCATAGTGGTACTTGCGTACACATGGGGCGCTGCGGTGTTTTTCGGGGACAAAAACATCAATGGAGTGCACGTTCTTATATTTCGTATACTGTGACTGCAGTGCACCAGTGTGCTGCAGCGCAGCTAGCAATTCTGTTTGCCCCTATTTCTAACAACATTGTAACAACATGAAATAATTGCCAATGAAGTTAAAATCGGTTGACTTCATGCAAACATACCATTCTCTTCCTTTCCTAATTTGACATTTTGTCCTACGTGTTACGGTAAAAATGTTTGAGCACACGTTTCCGTGAAACAATTGTCGTAGATCAATGGATAGAGCACACATGACTACCTATTTAGCCGCACAAACAGAATTTACGTAAATATAACAGGAAAGAAAAAAAATGGGCTAGCCCTCTATTCAGTTCCACCCTGTACACAGTATATATTTTATTACATATACAGTATAAACAATTCCCTTAGCTTTCATGTGCGTCTTCGTAGAAAATATTATTAAGGATATATACAACTAAAAAAATTGGTAGACTGCCAAGTAATCGAAATAACAATCCGAAGAATAAATATAGTGTTTAATCAAAACGAAACAAGATAAAATCTTATTCGGCATTTATTAATTGTGATTATGTTAAAGAGTCAGATTACTACAGATACTTGGGACAAGTTGGGGGAAGAAAAGACAATAACAGAAGATGAAGTCAAACGTATGCTGTCGAAATATGTTTGTTGAGTAACATATATATACTGTAAGAATAACAATAGTTATCTAAACACGACCAGTCCATTGCTATTTGCCTGATAGCAAATGATGACGGCTTATTAGGCGAACATCAGTAAAGATGTTCTTACTTATCTTGACATACAGGTTGTCAAGATATTCTTATATTCAGAATAAAAGAGATCGGAATATATTCACCGACCACGAACAATGAAATTTGCTTAGAACAGAAACATACGTCGAAATCTCTCGTTTACAGGTCAGTTGTTTTTATTATAGCAAAAACCAAAATTTGGCATAGTTTCTTGGTCACAATTTGGCATAGATTTAAGTGTGTAAGTTTGGTTGGGTATGGACGTTTTAGGGCGTTCAGGTATCGAATAAGTGTGTTAGAGATAAAATTGAGAGATGTAAAATAATATACAACTTTCTCCCTAATTCGACGTGTTTTAACAAAAAAAAAAGTTATAACCCTCTTGATCTGTTAACTTACATGTAATGTATGTTTTGGTACGTAGCTTCTGAAAAAGCTAAATTTTCCGAATCGCTGAGAAATTACAAGTTATTTGTTAGTGGAAAATACTTGTGCTTGAAGATGCAGCCTTTCAATGATCAGCATGATACAATTTTAATGCATGTTCTCGATAACTCGTTAGGCCATCGCTTGTTCATAAAATCTCGAAATATTGCATTTTATTATAAATCCGTCTTCAGTTTTCATACACGGTACACGTATTTTCATAATTTCATCTTTCTATACCCCAAGCTAATGTTTTTGAGCAGGGAGGATGGGTGGGATATGCATATTAATACCTCAGGCTTCGGGAAATTTCCGCTTTTAAAAAAACAAAGCCAAAATAGCACGGCAGATCTGATACATAATAGATTAAAAGCATCATTTTCAAATGGAAAATGTCAAACGTGCAAACGCTTATAAATGAGAAGCGCTCAAGTTCGTGTCGCCATAACAACCGCTGTGCCACCC
This sequence comes from Ommatoiulus sabulosus, assembly GCA_034697705.1. Lineage (NCBI taxonomy): Eukaryota > Metazoa > Arthropoda > Diplopoda > Julida > Julidae > Ommatoiulus > Ommatoiulus sabulosus. Next base: position 34,094 of record JAQGAO010000407.1, on the reverse strand, counting down.
CACACTGTTTCTCGGAAAAATGTGAAACACGGCGAGGAAGGGCATCCGCAGGAGCAGAAAAAGGTTACCCACCATGGGAATCTTGGTATTCGAAATAAAAAATAACCACAAAAAAAATGACATAATTCAGCTTAATCTACGGTGTTCAATTTCCGAAGAGCCATTAGCAATTTGCCGTTCGTGACAATCAACCCGTATATTGCGCTTCGCCTACGCGCAAAAGCGAACAAAAATGCACTTAATGAAATAAGGTTAGATTTTAAGCAATTTGCGAGACATCGGCAAGAATAGAGCCATCCAGTATTGTAAGCAACATTCTTGTTTCGCCGTTCCGATAAATCAATAATGCAAAGAAGCTGAAAATATGCCATTTATTAGAAGACGTTTTTGCACATGTCCCGCGCCATACGCCTTGTTGCAAATTTTCAGAAAGCGTGCTCAACGAGCATAGACTCCAAATTAAATTATTTGAAAAGTCATTTGAAATTCGGAACCCCGTTGAGAATGCCTCGCGAAAACTTGTGTTTGTATCCAATATTGGCCACTCTACCGTCATACATCGCCTAATGCACCAGAAGAGCCCGGCCAACGTCTAACAAGTATCCGGTATGTACACTTTGGAAAACCTTGAAGAAAATGTAACCATGGTTTTTTAGACTTTATGTTCTTGTATTTTCACTACTTATGATTTCATTGTCGTTAGGTTATAATTGGGAGTTTGACGATGTCTTGATTCTCGAGGCGCAATCTTGCATGCTGGATGCATGGATTTAGAATGGTTATGTCTATAAGTAGACATACTGTAACTATTCTAAATCCTTGACTGAGCTCCGTGCTAATACGAATGTTTAATTTTGGTCCTTCTTTTTGCATGCGATTATGCGATTGAATAATCTTCCTAAAAATAGGTCAGATTTGTTAAAAATTGAATTTATCAATGATGTGTAAAGTCGATCGCATTTGACGTAGGAGCATTCTCCTGAAATTGGGCGATACTCCCCTACCATATGACATTTATTTGCTGACTGTAGTAAAAAATTGAACTGTATATATACGTTAATCGGCTTTCGGAATTGGGAGTTTCCAATTTCGGAAACCAATTTCTGTTTAAGTTTCCTTGGTGTATTCCTACCTTTTAAATTGGTCATCAGACAGGCACTCATGCAACTGAAGTACCCCACGTTCATTGAAAATTGAACATAGGGTAAATCAGCTGTAGCACAAGACTTCAGCATTTGACTGTGAAAAAACGTGTTGTGTAAAGATGTTAGCAAATCCCGAATATTTATAGGGAGTAATTGCATTCATCTCATCCTCTATTTTCATAATGACTTTTTTGGCTTAAATGTTTTAAGATATGTTCGAAATGATTTGAAATTTAGACATATGTCATAATGCTGCAACGTTCATTAACATTAATGCGCTCTTTATGCGGCTTGATACCATTACATTTTGTGGAAAACTTCCATTTGGATGGTAAACAAACCCAGCACTAAATCGCGGCAGAGCCATTCATGCAATTCATGACTGGCGAAGCCAAACTTTCCATCGCAACGAAAGTGCATTTTAGAGATTAGATTACTGCGAAAGTCAATTTCAAGTGTCCTGTCAACAGACATTAAAAGAAAGATACAACGGAACGTTTAAAACCCGCTCCCTTAAAATTACAATCCGTGTAGCCTATCTATTATTGATGCGATTAGCAAAGTATCGATTTTTTTTTGTTTTCTATTTCCTAAATGTCAGCGTTGTCACGTAGCCTATCTGTGCACGATAACAGCTGTTTCGAGTTTAATTGGCTCGCGTGGCCTGAAACGCTGCTAAGTTACTTAGGCTCTTATAGGGGATTAAGTCTTTAAGCACCTCGTTTTTGCGCGTATACTGGAAGAGATTCAGGCCATGGGTGTAATTTTTGCGATGCTGTAATTCCCTCGCAAACCATCTCGGATTAAGTAAAGCCACGATCTCTAAGTATCTTGCGTAAGAAGCTTCGTTTATTAACCCCGGCCGAAGTGTGTCTTGAGTAGCAATAAATTTCAAGGAAGATAAGTAAGCTTCCTTGCAAGTACAGTACTCCAGAAGAACAACAGTTAAGAATAATACCGAGTCTGTAAGGAGACAAACGGAAACAAGCAATTAATGTCTCACGTGGAAAACATGCTTTGTAAATGGTTTCTCTATGTAACCTCGTTATGACCTCGTTAAGACGAATTTTAAGGGACGTCAACATTTAATTGTTCGCTTAAACCAGTTTTTATTATCATAAGGGGCCTTTCAAAAGGACGCCCGCAAAATTTGACCAAAATTAGACTGCCCCTGTCCCCTGTCCACAATGTGTCCGGGGACGTGCGAAACTTTAAAAAAAATTGTATTCGGTAAAATTTTGAAATTTTTTCAAATTAGTACTCGGAAAACGTAAATTTTTTACTCTGTTTTTCTCCTCGGAAACTGTTGAAAATTGTACAAATCTGTTCTCTTAAAAAGTTAAAAATGTTGCAAATTTGTCCTCGGGAAAACTAATTGAAACTGTTTGCAAATTTGTCCTCGGGGAAACTTGGAACTTTTTGCAAATTTGTCCTCGGGAAATTTTAGAACTTTTTGCAAATTAGTCCTCGGGAAAACACAGAAAAGGTTGAAAATTTTGCAAGTTGTGCTCGAGAAAAATGAATTTTTTTTAAAATTTGTACTGGAAAAATTTGAAAGTTAGCAAATGGACTCTGAGCTTCTGAGTTCTCTGACTTTTCCAGGTTTTCCAACAGGTTTTCCCCCTACCTGAGGACGTCCTCTTTGAATGGCTCTTAAGTCAGACAAACTATGACTTCAACAATACGAACTAAAGTTTAATCGAAGTATATATACAGATGAAATCCACGCCACGTACATGAATGGGAAGGTGCTGCAACGTTTACCTGGGCAAATTTTGTGTGTGGTCATTTTGCGTATGAAGATATGGCGCGAACACATGAAGAGAAACCAAGATATAACGTATTTTCTTTCATATTTCATATTCAGTTCATTTTAACGTAAAATAGCGCGATTACATGGAAACTCGAAAATATATTCGTTTTAGGCGTACATTTTTAACACCCGAATGGATAATTCCCCTTAACTAAACGAAGAAATTAACATTATTCGTGCATACTCTAGAACGGGGATTAGAAAAGAATTCGTGCTATCAGCAATTCGTATAAAGCGAGTTCTTAATGGGGTTCCACTGTATTCCTTCTAATGGCATGTCATTTTCCATTTGATAACGATGAAGGATCATTGATGACATATACAAGTAATGGCTTGATGGGTTGATGGATTACACCCCCCCCCCCCCTACCACGTGTTATTCATTTACTGATAGTAGGGTACTGAGTTAAATTGTAACAAGTTGAGTCCTAACAAAACTTGAGACATATGCATGTACGGAAAAGTTTACAAAAACACGTTTGACAAAACACGTAAATGTTTTTTGGTTGTATACATCTTTTTCACCCGGGAAAGTGTAATTTTGTCATATGCTGGAGTTACAAAAAAAATCATAAAAAACCAGGAAAGCTAGAATAAATGAATCATGAAGAAGAAAGTTTTCCTGAACTACTCAAAGGCGAGAAAACATGTGCAAAGCGCAGTTCACGGTTGCCTTTTCAATAAAACTGGACGATAAGTGCAGAGTAGCATCACCGGTGGCAATTTGCAAAGTGGACATCGTGATGGTGTCTGGAGTAGGAAGATAATCCGAAATCGTGCAATAAAATTAAGTGCCCTCGATTAGGCTTAATAGTCTGCATCTCGACAGGCAATCGATGCAGGAAATTCAATCGTGGCAAGGGAACATGAGCTCGATTGGCCAAAACAGACACCATCATCGAATAACTAATGCGCAGAAGCCATGCATACATTCTCAATAAATAATACATGTAACTGACACTAACTGACAAGTAGATTGCATGTTTAATTACAACACGTCTGGTTGATATACGCTCATGAATATATGAAAACGTCAGTTTTTCATTAAAAATAGAACACGTGTAATTTTTAAGAGCTTCATGTTTACAAAACTGATGTCAGGTAAAGCATGAACTTCCTCTTGCAAATGAAATTCTCCACCATTCTCCACAGCAGGAATACCATTTCCCATTATCATTGTGATCGCATTGACAATTCTTTTCAAGAAATAAGTTATTTCAATTTTGCACAACAAATTATTCACATTATAGGTATCGCTTGCCATTTTATACCGCAATTTCAATTCTTCCCAAAAAAAACTACTGTTTATCTTAACATTTTTTAAGAAAAAAAATAAGTTTTAGAAAACGAAAATTGTACTTTTCATAAGTTATACGAAGCAAATTGTCTGTATTCATTCAAAATCATTTATGTAAAACAAGTGATGCAACTCTACATGTATATAAAAAAAATCATCCTTATTCCCCCACTACCCAAAACGGAATTATTTTCCTAATCTCAATACAAAAAAGAAGTCATCCCGCATTTACATGTACATATACACGTACTGTACATGCAGGCTTCAGAAACAAATATCGGTTGTCAAGTAATATCAATAGTTCTAACGTTTTGCAAAACAAAATTGCACAGGCAATTTGTGTCTAAGCCCCCCAAAGGAATTCATGCAAACTGAAGACTACATGTTTGCTAAACTTTATTCCTGCAGAGGAACGATTTCATTCAAATCAACGATGAAGGCATCTTGGATCGCCATGAGCATTTAAATCCAACAGCATGATTTTGAATAATTTACGCCAACCTATTACCTAGGGCTCCCCTATCGGCTTGGCCTGGCAACTTTCCTTAAATTTAAAGAGCTTAAGACCTCTCCTTATCTCAAGCATTATACATTACTCCTGAAGTCGCGTGTTGGGGAACGCAAATTTCCTAATCTAAGATTAATGATGCACGGTAAGACAAAGTCAGACAGACCGTCATGTGCAGCTTAATTCGCACCAAATTGATTTTCCGGCAAACATTATTCCTGGAATGTAAACGCATTAAAGTAAAGCAGACGTCATTAGGTACAGAAAATATCGCAAAACCGCTTCAATGACAAAACTAAAAAATTATCAATTTCCAGTTAAAGACGGTATTAATAAGTAAAGCAAAATGAGCTTTAAATTAAAAAAGACATACTTTATCTGAGGTTATCATAGTTTCGGTTAAGTGATAATATTGTTACTTTATTTTACCATGCATTAAAACGTTGCATCATTTTCAAAATGAAAAATGCTAAGTGTTGTCACTTCTGAAGCAAGGGTGCGATGTGTGTCGCAGGCTACTACGTGTATAAATATGTTTTCACACACTTTAAAGATTACTTGATTTTAATTTATTTCAAATTATTATAGATTTTTAATTGCTTAAACAAACCACATAAACATCGAAAATAAAAATAGTTTTTTTCTATTTCCATACTCATACGAATTGCAAACGCAAAAAAAATTGGGAAAACATCATAACAATTTTAAATTTGTCTGTTTCAATAGTTGAAATTACTTTAAATATCGATATCTCCCTTTTTTATTATTTCATATTCAACAAATCATATTTGTTGACAAAAAAGGTGTTTTTTGCCTGCGACTTAAGCTTCAGGCATGCACTAAGTTATTAGCTTTTAAGATTTCGATCGTCACAAACGCAATTTCAATAGCCTCAAGCCCCCCTCTGGCCAACAGCAAAACTGTAATTAATGTTGTTGGCAAGAAGCAAGTCTCCCTTCAAAGCAGAAAACAAATAGGCAATTAGACGACATAGCAGTGGCTGAACTCGCACCACATCATTCAATGTCTAACTGTTCCATAGCCTCCAGGACTTTGACAACTAATTTTGTCAATACTGGTCTAGAAAACACTGCTTGTGTAGGTCAGTTACCGAAGTCATGTGCCAGCTGACTGACGCGACGTTTCAACTATACAGTGGCTCAACCGCAGAAAGATAAACTTGCCAATGTTGGGTCAATTCAATTAGTGCAAATTAAAAATAAAAAGACCAAGGCGAAGAATTTTCACAGCTTTCAGATTAATTGTCAAGTGGAGGAAAGTTGACATGAAACACAGAAATGTCAATATTGATCAGATTCACTGTCATACAAGAGATGTTTAAAAAAACTCAATTAAGACTTTATAAAAACCACAAGCACAATTCGCATCATCATCATATCCTTGCAGAGAATGTGTAAGTAAAATTTATATTCACTATATAAACATGTTTCTAAACCAACTTCAACATACTTTTCAAATTTACAATTTAACGATGTAAAGACTCGTAATAGCAAGCTGTCAAGTTAATCTCTAGTTAATGTATGCTTTCGGAATGAAACAGTTTTAACATGCCAAGTTTACGATTGTCGGGTCAAAGAAGGCCGTAAATATCTTCAACGTCATTCCAATGTAACTCTGTAATTTATCATGACATTTACACGCGAATTTATCTCCTTTTCCCAGTTATAATACATATTGTATGATTCCACGAAATCTGACAAACTGGAGTAATCTATTCACAATTTTTTCAAGTGCAACAAGAGAAGCGACGTTCTCCAGATATTTTTTCAGTTACGAGTTTTATTTTTTCACGTGACATTTTTTTTCATAACAAAGTTACGCAGTATAAAAACGTTGATATACAGTAGCTTACAAGCAAATTTTAGCCTATACACTTTCATTTAAATGCAAAGAACAAACTATTTAACTATTTAAAGTTTAGTGGATTCTTTACAATAAATTATTTATAAAAATCGTTTGATGGCCTCTACAGAAAAAAGATAAGTTTAAAATGTTAAATGCATTTGCTTGATAGTTTCCAAACGTAAAAGTTGCTCATAAATACACGTGGATTTGGAATATGTTATCATTAAGACCAGATTTAATGAAATCATCAGTAAGACTTGAGATAATCCACAGCAATTAGTTTATAAAATTGTTAAATATACCTTACTTAAATGCTTAATACCAGATAAGTTGTGCTTCGTATTACATTAACCTCTTGAGAATGGACCTAAATATTGAAAACATGCCAATTTTATGTCATCATATAATTGAGGTGTTTTCCGGAAATTAAATTACAGGTTGAGAATCCCTTATCCGAAATGTTAAGGAAAAGTTTTTTTCGATTTCAGACTGAAATATTTGCTTGGATGAGTAGGGAATGGTAGCAAAATCTAAACACAAAATTCATGTATGTTTCACATGAACCTTATGCGCATAGCCGGATGGTAATTTTCTACAATATATTACTTTATATACATGTACTATACGTCACGTTACAAAAGTTCATTTACATTGCATTCTAACTTGTGTACTTTGTACCATAAAGAACTGATCTGAAATTTTCCACTTGTGCCGTGATGGCGCCGCCCAAAAGTTTTTGATTTCTGGAGCATATCGATTTTCATGTAAGGTATTCTAAACGAACGGTATTTAAAAAATGTATAGCAGAACCATGTTAAATTACGTCTGTTTTTACATATCAAGTGCACGTACATGTACATTTCCATAAGGGAAGGATGGAGATCGACAGTGACAGCACAATACGGACATAGGCTGGGGTCACCTTTTCTGTATTTTCCCAGGTGATCGTTTCCGGCACTGCACGGGCAAAATGTACACCTGCCACGATGCAGTGCTATATCAGCGCAGAGCGGAAGTAGCACCCGTATCGGTCATCCACCCCAGCATCATAGGTGAGAATGAATTTGGGCCCTACCTATGGTCATCCTCACGCCGCTCCACGCCCTCCGCAGGAAGTGCACGCAGCGGTGACAGATGGCCACCACCGACTCGCCGATGGTGGCGCGTTGGCCGACGCGGTTTTTCAGGCAGCCGTAGCGGTGGTGGTGATGGTGGTGGTGGTGGTGGCGGCGGCCGGTCGGCTGGAACAGGTCCGACTCGTACACCTCCACCTTGACCATGGCCGAGCCGTGGTTCTCCTCACTTGTTGAGTCTGCCGCATCCATGACCGCGACGCTTCACGGCGGTGATTCACCGCCCATCGCCGGTCCGGACATGGACCGGCTTCCTGCGCCACGTAACTCCAGGATGGCCGGACCGGGGTTTGGCCGGGTCGGTGGGTAGTGCGACGATCCGCTCCTAGCTGCCAGATCGGCAATGAGCGACTGGCGGGACCCTGCTCATCCGGGAACGGAGGCGGCGCGCGGCGGGCTGGGTGGTTGCCGTGGCAACTGCGGAGATGAATGCGAGACTCCGAGCAGCGGCGTGGGCACGGCAACGTCGCTCGGTCACACTGCGCGCGCTGGGAGGGGTGCGTACCATGTGTACGATTGGGGTGAGGTATAATGTCAAGAATGGACGGCCATCAACGCTGATAGAGAAATTGCACGCTTCATCTGTACGAAAATATTGGTTCAGTTTATCCAATCTAACGGATGGATAATATGGGAAATGTTGCGGACAACTTTTGTGAGAATACCGCCTATTCTTACCGGTAAGATGGTACTAACTTCATTTCATGTACTATCGAAAATCAGAAAGGCTTGATTTTAAGGTAGCGATGAAAGGTTTTTGGGCCTGTCAAGCAAAGCGGCATCGAACTTGCTATACAGACTTACTTACTTACTTACTTACTTACTTACTTACTGACAATTTACTTGCTATAAATTAAATTCACTATTTTTAGAATTATCGGTGTAGGGTTAAGCACTTCTATAAAAGTTCACATAATCACTAACTCATCAAGACAATCGCTACTGGCCATAGAAAAAGCTTCGGTTGTTTCGATTACAACAAGTTAACAGTATTAAAAAAATAATGTTTTGCGATAAGCCAATTATACAAAACCTCAAATTTAACAGAAAACAACTCAAATTATATTATTATCTTGATTTCCGGTCATAGTAATGATTGTTTAAACTCAAACAACTTCCATACAAATGTCCAAGTGAGGTGGCTGGGTGGCTGTGCTTATCTAACATTATTTGACATTTCTTCCATCTTCCAGGTTTATGACCATAAAGGGATTATTTCGCGTGTTAAAGCATGCTCTCAAGCTTAACTTTGGGCTTACTGGAGCCGGTAGCTTCAGTGGACAAAAACGTTATCGATAACTTTCTTATTTGGGAACAGGCCAAGAGAACTGCAGGTGTTTCTAGTGAAGAGATCTTAAAGAAAATAAGAACTGCAGGCATCCCCTAACGTTCGGCTAAATCCGACTGCATTCGGCTATTTTGCAATCAACAAAGCGATGTTTTCATCCCGATTTGATCAGCCGTCGTTTTATTTATAGCTGCATTCGATAATCCCACGCTCACCAATATATAACAATTGGACAACAGCACGTCAGAATGCTTAAAGAGCACACATGTGATAAGACTTGGTTCAATGTTATGCACCTCGTTACGATGACAACTAACAACATATTTAAGAGCATATTCAGAATAGCTGAGAAACTAACAAAACATGTTCTTAGTGTGATCCCTAATGCGGCTATAGCGAGAGGGTTTAAATACTAATAACGTATCTGAACGAGTTAACATTAAATATTTATAAAACCTGAAAGATTTAGTGAAGACGATATGTTTATGTCATTGATTGTCGAATCTATAGCTTGTTGGTAACAAAGACTATTTACCCAAAGTGATAAAATGAACAAATATATATTTTGTCAATTTTGCCAACTGTGTTTTTAAAATTAAGTACATTATTGTAGGCATTTTAACATTTCGAGCGTGTTTTTTTTTTTAAAGAAACGGTTCAACGTTTATTAAATTCATTTCATCGCCTCTTTAATACATAACTAACACGTTTTAAAGAAGACTAATGAAAAATAAAAATTGAACAAATTAAAAATGTATAGGTCTTTCTCAAAATTCAAAACAGCTACAGCATTTCCATTTGAACGGGTTAAACTTACAGTATGTCAAAATGCTAAAATTTGACGCTTCCACAAATAATGCACATTTTTGACAACACAATTATTGTATATCGAACACTAGTACATGCATAAAGAAGATTAAAAGGTTGAACATGCAGAATATACTGTATTTTCTGACAATCTATAAGATATATTTCTTGCATGTAAAGACATACCGCTAAAAATAATCTGAAAATAACTTAGTGAGTTCAGCAAACCTCAATTTGTGTAATTGGCGAATAAAGCTGACATTTTGGAAGGTGTCATTTGATCGTGCATGTGTATAGAAAAAACAAAGGTCGATAAACAGGATGGCAATCAACAATGGAAGATTTCCTGGATATACTGGCAAAAAGCCTATTTAGTTAAACGCAAGATTACAACAAAAGCAACTAATTACACAAATGCAGCGTCCATTATCATTTTTTTGCCTAGTTTGCGGCTTTTTCGTCTGCCAGGCTGCATTCAGCATTTTTCTAAATTGTATTCCTAACATGGTCCACAATTCCCTCCAATTGGGCAAGCAAGAAAAGCATTCATGCAAAGAAAAAAATATATCGATTTTTGTAGCTGGGCATCGTTTTTCTACGGTTAATAGGTTAACGGATATTTGCCACCCATTTTCTTGACGCCAAGTGCATAAATAGCTACATTTTCAAAAAATATTTTTTGTTGTTGTTCGATACAACAATTCAGTTCACTGGAAGGATAGAAAGTAATATATTTCTTCGATTGGAAAACATGGGAGAAGCCATTTCAATTACGTCATGGCCAAGTGAATAAACTTGTTCAGTACCTTAGCGAAACGAAAACTGAAGCCAAAACTAAGGAATCCCATGTTGGATAAGAAGATCAATCAAAATGGTTTGGCATCATTTGGCGTCTAGTGCATTTTGATATAGACACTGCCAATTGAAAATGCCTTGGAAACCACCAATAGCATTTGGCCTGTTACCATGGTGACCGAGGACGTTCAAGGGCATTTTGGGCACAACCGAACGTTACGATAATTGTAACCCAATTGTATCCGCGAAAGCACTGCGTTGACGTTTAAACGTTAAACGTTTTCCATTGCACAATCAAAGAATGTACATTGAACGCTGCAATTTTGTAACCGGAGAACTATTCGAATTAGGACAAGAACACATTTGGGGGCAAAATGATGTAAAAATGAAATTGATCTAAGACAGCTATGCCATTAATTTTCCCACCGAACTATTTGATAGATAAACACTCATATTGTGCAGAAACAATATGATTTATCGTAAGATGAGTATAGACGACAATGCCTCAGGGAAATGCAGCACTGGAAAAAAACACGCGTGCAAAAAATTGGAATTTCCATGAATTAAACCTTCACTGCATATATCGATGACGTGTTAACAACATCGCCATGTTAATTAAATAATTCAAAGGTGTTTTCTTCAAACAGTATGCAATTAGAAAAAAAAAGACCAGTCCACCACTTTTTCGCATTTTTAGCGAAAGGCAGTTACACTCATCCCATTTAATAAACAGGTAGAAAATACGAAATGAACTACACATTTAGAGTGCCAAACACATGTAATTGCACATACACGTACGTTGAAGAAACATACAAATTTGATTCACTGAAACACAACTTGGTTAATAAACTACTTTTATATAGCGAAGCATGCACACAAGAATGCTACGAAAGATTTTTAATGAACACGTATATACAGTATGAAAACACGTGATATACATTAGATACATGCCTTGTACATCCCTATAACTGAAGCCTAATATGTCTTTTAGAAGATATGCCAAAAGTCTTACGCTAGTAATAATGTATAGCTAAATGTCTTCCAAAATGTTTCTTATATAGCCCGCACGTGTATAAAGGTACGTGAAAACCACGATGTACCAGGAAAAGATATGGGGCATGGATTATTTAAACAAACATATTCGAAATGCAATTAACGTTTATAGCACATGTAGGATGTGTTGACGCGATGTTTAACATGCATGCATGAGTAGGAGAGACGATTATATACGCTCGTATCATCGGTATACGATCCATCAAACTTCTGGCAAAACCAATGTGACCTGAAGAAAAGTTTAGAACGTATACTAGTATTTCTAAATACATAAAGTGTTCCATATTCTACGTTATCTGTTATAAATAATTCCAATTGACTAATATTACTTCGAACAATCATGTTTGTGCGCAGCAAAGTGCATTCTTCTATGCGCACGATGCTCTCATGTGCAAGTGCCTTCCAAGGACGAGTACCCGAACTTGCTACTGACCTATCCGGCCCTTGCTCCACTTTTCGGCAGCCCGGTAGGGGTACCGATCCGCACCTTTTCTCCATAAAACCCCCGCCTCCGCAACGAAAGCTCCTGGCGAATTGCCGCAAATATTTACCTAGCTGCCTAAACCAATTAAGCCGCATGGGTCAGGGTGCTGGAGAGCATCACCTCTCTGAGATTGACGGCCTAAAATGCCGACACAAAATTTGTGGCTTTTTCGCTATAGGTAAACAGACGAGCAGGATGCACCTTGAAAAGGCCATAAACCGAGGTACACCTCGTCGAGCCACGACTCTAGCTCTTGAGGAGCGCCTCTGGACGCATGCACGGTTCTCCGATGCCTCCGATGCCAAACCACGCCGACTATGTGAAGGTGTACGTGGGTGTGGAAGCCAAGACCAGGATGACCATCATCCGCAGCATGGTCAACAGTTTCCAGCTGCTCAATCCGGTTTGGCTCCAAGAGCACAGAGCCATCCACGCGGGCGTTCTAGACGCCGGCCGGATGCTAGACGCCGCCGAGGCGGTTCTGCACGCGCCTGAGGGCCGGGATTTGGCATTCGCCATGGCCACGGTGGCCGAAGTGCTCATCTGCGGCGTGCAGGTGGCGGCGCACGGCCAGAACATCCTGGACTTTCCTTACGTGCGCAACAAGCACCGCACCACCAGCGCGCAGGTGGACAAGGTCATCCAGCACGTACGAGAGCGGCTGAAGAGGCTCGGCGAGCTCGTGGACGGGATGGTCAAGTTGACGGCGCGGCTGAAAGCGGCTGGGGGTGGTGAAGAGCTCAGGATGGCCCTCAAGCAGCATGTGCAGGAGGCTATGCGCGACATCGACGAAGGCGACTGGAAGATGGACGAGGGTGATACCAGCGTCATGCAACACATCGTCAAGAAACTGGAAGGTAGGGGGCGCTGAGAGCGGGTGCTGAACATGAGCACGGACTCGCCTGCTGAAGCAAAACGCTTAGACCAAGCATGCGAAATGGAAGGCGACAGTAGGTAGAGAAATGAGCTATATTGACCGGCTTGGCTGCATGTTCACTTTACATGTATATGAAATGCTATCACAATCATTTCCATAAATGAAATACAAGCCGATAGCCTGAATTAATTTAAAAAAAAATACAATACAAGTAGCCAGGAATATAGGACGTTTTACAAAATTACTGATAGAAGTTGAAATCTTTGTTACATATGACAGCCCATAATATGGATCTAATTAGCTTTATCAACCATCAATTATATTAATATTTCACAATATGAATGATAGATTAAATTATACATTTACAATGTTAAATATAGATTCAAAAATATTTCCTCCGTTAAAGAGTACCGGTATGAATATTTTGCATTATTTGCAAACCTTATCCCTTTAGAGTTATTTTATATCATCCCGATGGTTCTTCTCAAGAACAAATGCTCCACGTTTAAAAAAATGAGTTTATTGAAGATTTTCGCCAATAATGTGAACTAGAGCCTGACTCTATAACTGCATGTATACTTACTTATATATGTACTTTCGTATGGCTTACTTGTTCGTGATGTGATGCCCTATTTTGTGATTTTATTGCCTGAAACATATTTGGAAACAGTATTCAGGCTTCTGGTATCAAGGTGTTATCATATGGAGTAGTTTCACTTGGTTGGTTGGTTGGAAGTAGGGGCTTAAGGGCGCAGGGGGCAGCACAGTAGTTTCACTTGTTAACAATTATTAACTAACGCTAACACCCCGTTGATTAATGGCAAAAGGACTGAAACAGACCCCAGATGTCAGGGCATTTGCATGTACTGTAGGCCTATATTTAGATATGTAGCTTTGCCGGTGAAACCAGGTTTGAGGAAATTTAAATAAGTCTACAGCAGACGTCACACACATGGAAAGTCATAGGCTATTTTTCTAACACTTTCAACACCAACCTCAAAGTCGTTTAAATAAATATGGCCCACCACGTTCCGCTTCAATTATCAGCCATTTTTGTGCTTTAAAAGTTAATTATGAATATTGACAATATTTACAGGTTACGTCAGGATGAATGTGATAATATACGCCGTTTTCGTGATCATCTTTGTAGTAGTGGTCATCATGTTTTTCTACGAGGGAAGTTACTCGCCAGTAAGCTGGGCAATCCTTGGTAATTATAATAAAATCATTGCAGAAAACATGTTCCAACATTGTGCATTAACTAAAGTATTTAAGTATTAAGGCTGTTCAATAAATAAAGTAACAAGACCTCTCACGTTCAAAATTTATTTAAATAACACTTGCAAATATAATAAATAGTAGAATCATGGGACAGACTTTTTTTCCACATAACCTCCAAATTTTCCAGAACATTTGTCCCGCCGGTGCACCGAGGCATCCATTTCAGCATAGAAAAATCCAAGCCAGGATGTGCTTGGCCGTCTAATTCATTGCTCATCCGGAACGTCTGTCCTTCCATTATCAAGTCAGTGCACCAATCCCAAACCTTTTCAGTGGCATGACATTGTCTCCATACGCCTCAACAAATTTGGCAATGAATTTTAATATGTGATGTTATATTCAGTCACAGAGATCTAAACAAACTTGGCAGCTCAATGTTTGTCCATGTTTACGCCAATCCCACCACTTTAACCTAATGGTGAAAGTCTTGCATTCGGTAGACCCAAGTTCGATTCCCGGGTCGGCTATCCTCGATTGTGGTTTTTCATGGTTTCCCACAATTCCTCCAGGCGAATGCTGAGATAGTTCCTATATTAAATCGGCCATGACCGTCTTCCCATCCCATCCTCGTCATAAAGTCCTGGTAATTACGGAAAAATTAACTGAAAATTGTGATGTTGGGGTCCATCATGACCAGACTGCTTAGTCTGACTTAATTTGTATAATGACCCCCTTGCCAAATGGTACTATGTACTGACTTCAGGGTAAATAATTGAATTGAATATTGAAAATCATGAATACCAGGCGAAATTACTCACATGGAGCTACAGTGAAAGCCGCTTAATTCGATCAAAACCTTCAGAACGGATTTTTTCCTAGCCGTTGCAACAAGCAGGCATCATCAAACATAACTTTTTTAAAAACAAATGTCATTTTAAACATATATAACAGGGTTTCCCCAGACCTGAAAAACCTGGAAAAGTCAGGAAACTTGAAAATTCCTGGAAAAGTAGGGAAGTTTCCCAAGTTTTCAGAGTATAATTTTTCAACATTTTCCAAATACAAAATTGTCACATTTTCAAAAAAAATTTCATTCAATTTGTTTTTAATTTTTTTTATGCAAATTTTCAAAATTGTCATTAGTAAATTTTGCAAAATATATAAGTTTGAAAATTAGTAACGACACACTAACGAGGTACTGCAGAAGAACCTTTTGTGCCATATTTGCCCCTCATTTATATGAACTGCATCATTTACATGTACAGTGTAGCTACCAAGAGCTCCTTTTGATTTAATAATTCATGTGAGTGTCGAGTCATTCGCAAAACCTACACGACTTGCTGTAATTAGTCAAATGAACGAAATAACAAATCTTTCACGTTTTTCTTTTATCATTCGCCTTAACCCTTTAAAACATTTATTCTAAAGAATCAATATAAAACATTGTGGTTTTTGCTCTATAACATGGTGGACAGTGAAAAAGAAAAACAATTTCATTATGAAACAATGGATTTGTCGTTAATTGGAACGATAACAAGGATGTGTGACTGCTGTGGTGATTGGCAATTTATTCATAATAATGGTAAATGACGGATTCCTTGCATAACAACGGGGAGGGGAAAGGTTGCAGGATGAAAATGATTGCGTGAAATCTACCACACACATTGTGGGGCAAAAACAGAGAGCATGGTGAAGATATCCTTAAGAAATTCAACGAACAACGGTTCTGATGCTTAGTTAAATAGCAATAACGAACCAAATTTATACCTTGGTTTGAGAATTCGAGCGTTTGACCAGTGTTATTGATGTTGAACTCATTTTAAAAATGTTTGAGAGTACTTTGTCTACCGTCCTATCTATTCTCCGAATTTTTCTTCCAACTGGAATGTGAAGGCACTTGAATTTTTAGTCCCACATAGAGAACAACAGCACGACATTTAAATGTGAATGGACGAAACTAGCTCGGAGTTATCGCCAAAAATTACAACTTCTATATTAAAAAGAATAAAGTTTTAAGGATATAGTTTCAACCATTTAAACATGTACAGAAGTTACAGGCACTAATTATTTACACTTATAGTTTCTTTATATAGTTATAGGTAATACATGTACAGTGTATATGGGAGAGATAATTGTACAACAGGGAAAGTTTGTCATATTCAGTTTATAACATGATTAAGATAACTTATTTTTGGGGCAAATTGGCAGTAGATATCGAGTTGAATCTAACCTCGTCTTCGTTTAATTTGTGTAGACTAAGCTTGAATCGTCAGCTGTTTGTTCTTTACGGTTCATTATTGGTCCTTATGTTCTAGCTATTCTTGTTTAATAAACGCAATGTAGTATAACAGGAACGATATACTGTATTTGAAAAAGGGTCACAAGGTTACAGTATTGTTATTTTAACGTTTTCAAGCAATATTTTCTCTCCGGAGCAAATGAATGTTTGATTTAATTTGTATGGATCTAACATATCATTTTCCAAACGATAGTATATTCACTGAATCTGGCACATGTAACGCAAATTTTGAAAAGTTCAAGCTGCCCTAATTAATTTCCAGAACGATTAAAATACTATTTACTTATGTAATAATCGGAGTCAGCTGAGTAACACTTCTTGCAAACCTCGAATTTTGGAACCCACGTTAGCTCATAATGCACAATTGCAACACTGAAAATAATGTCAGTTGTAGTTTTAAATATTTATATTAATGTCCGTTGCGATTCCTAATCATACTTCACCATCCTGCATGAAAGTAGAGTGAATGCCATATTTATTTTTTAAAAAAAAGTCAGGATACACTTGATCAATGATCATCAGTCCTAATAAAATATATCCTCAGTCGAAAATACCAACACCTGTTAAATGGGAGTGCTCTCAGTGAACACTGTTATAAAAACTATCTCCCACATACCCTATTATGAGAAAAACCTTTACAAAGTACACTATAAATAAAAAGGCAGTTGCTTTTTTTTCTAACAGGCCATTGCTGAAGTGACCAATGGCAGGAAATTTTCCCCAACAATGAATGAAACAGTCGCTGAAAGTACGTGTACACTTGATGAAATGGGCGTCGTCAATGCAGGCGGTGCGCTGCTCTTGACCAATGCTGCTGGGCTCTCGGGTGGTCCCCCCTCTGATAAAGAACAAGAGATGACAAAAATGTCCAACTACCTACACGCACATGCACAAGAAAATAATTGTGTGCAGCTGAACCTCGTGGCTAATAAACCCCAGCTATTTCTCATAAAATATCCATAATGCAATATAACGCATGCCTTCAGTGATGGATTATCAAATGAAAATGAGGAAACTGGTGTAAGAAAATTTACTGAAGACGTCCAGAAAAATGAAAACTCGCTTTATAACATTTCTCGAAAACCATTTTTAACTTCTCGAAGGACACTTCTATTCACGACTGACCATATAGTACTCACTTTGAAAAAACAGATGGTGAATATGAAACTTTCAGAATGATCACTAATTAAAATCCTGCAACGGTCCTTAACTCGAGAAACCTTTACACGGACATTTTGAACAATAGGCATATGGCCTCTTTAAAAAAAGTACACCTAACATTTGTATATAATATAGTGACATGGAAAATTTGTACTGTAAACATTTCATATGAAATAATTCTCCCTAACACAGACTTTTAACGTAGTAATTAAAGCCTACAACGTTGGCAGGGAACTTGATCCACTTTTGATTTTCATGCCTTGTCATCAACTAAGTTGAAATAAACATGCTTCTAAAGGCAGGTATCCTCATGCTGCCAACAATTCCATCACTGAAGGCATCGAATGGTATGCAAATTTTAAATGGTAATTAAGCATTTCTGTCAATTATCACACAACCATAAGTGAAGGTGTTTCCGTTAGTAGGAATATCACCAAAGTGTAAAAATTTGCTATGATATTAAAAAAGGCCCAAAAAGGATTAACAAACAGGTACAAAATGGTGCAAACAATGCATTAAGAAACGCCTGAAATGAAATTTTGGAATCTACAAGAATCCTTCAAGTGTTCTCAGCTTTAAAAAAAAGAAAGACTAAAAACTTCCATTATCTACAGCTCTTTTTCTGAATGGTATCTTCGATCATTTAGTGGGCCATTTACCAGGCAATTCAATACTGCAATTAACACATGTAAAATGTCTCTTCGTTCATTCCGATAAGGTATTCATTCCAAATGCCCAATCCGAAAGAATCGGAAACTTAACAAAGCATTGTTCCTTTCAACCAATATCGGGAACCTTTTTAGTAACTCCAAAGTAAACGTGTCCATTTTTAATGTCGTGTATATAAATAAGATATATGTATATATATATATATATATAATTTTTTTCGGTATAACCAAACCACGTATTACACTATATGCCACATTTGCATTGGCTTCACCTTCCATCGTCACGCTTGTATACTCTAAACAAAACCAGATACAAATAGAACATAAATTTTGAAAAACTGTACCAAAAAATGTCGAAAAGCTCAGTTCTCTCTCAAGACTGTCTCAAAAAGTCTTCAGTGTGGGGTATTCATGATTCTCCCTCACAGATTTAAGGTTCAGTTTGTGCAGTTTTAAAACATCCTAACATTCTTCCTTCACACAGGATTTATTTATCGGCAGTGTAGACATGAAAGTAAATCTTTCAAGTAACAGTGGAATCTTTGCTTAGCTAGCAACATTCCTGCTAAAAGATAGCCTGTTTGAAGTATAAATAAATGCAGTTGTCCATTGGTAATAGTAATGGCAGTGCTTCTTCACCAATCTAAGTTAAACTCTCCTTTTAAAAATGTTTAAAACTTAACAAAACTTGATTAGAGCCTCATGATTGTTTCTACGTTTTCCTTTTGTAAAATACACAGGATAATTCATAAAGAACACGTTCAAATGCTAGTAAATTAATGAGTGAGCCTACCATCATGGTATTGGGATCAATAGTTAGGAAAGGAGTGTTGTTAACAATTAAAACGACAATAGATATTACAGAAGTTGTCTTTACAAACTGCTTCACAAAATACGAAGTTCTGTGAAACATTTTCACACCGATAACAAACTGTAGGTTTTTATTATTTATCAATAATGCATATCCTACAAACATAGGCTCGCTTATTAATCATAAACACATGAAACAATTACTATCTTCTTGAATTGCCCTGCATAAACTTCTCAAACATTTGAAACTACTTGTTTTATTTTTAAAAACTTGCCATGATACAATTATTGGTTATTCCAACCCTGTGGTTCTCAACTAGCGTACTTGTTTAAAAATTCTTTCCACAGTTAATTAAAATGATGATTGCATTGCAGTGATTCCCAATTTGAACATGGCCCTTAGATTCATGAGATTGCTGAGTTGAGGATAATGGCTAAGAAAGGCCAAACCACGTAAAAGCTCTTAATTCTAAAAATCACATATTAAAAGTTATAAATTCATTTTGGCTTGGATTAATCTTAGCATATGTTCCCAAACGTTAAAATCGAAACAGTCTTGAGGAATTTTGGTTAAATCATAACAGGGTTTGATAGAAGGTGAATATTTTCTTCATCATCGATTGCACCATAGCTGGAGTACTTTCATAGGAACACACTCCACTTGACACATTGTCTATGTGGTGGCTTCAGTACTAGTATGTTCAGCGAATTTCCGTGCTTTTTTAGTTTTATAGAAAAATCTTGCCGCGCATCAGCTATAACAAATGAGGACAGCATCGGCCACGAGTGCATCAGCGATTATCCCAAAGCCCAAATGAAAATATTTCACACATTGACTTTGTACAAATTGAGTAAAAAAACGCAATGAAACTTGGTGAAGCGATTTAAACGATTCAATAGTCTTGATGCCGGATGAGGTAGAAATGGGGGTAATCCTAGCAAACGTGCAACAAATTAACAAAATTCTCAGGACGAATTCTTCGAAAGGCTTACCAATTTTTTATCACCACCTTAATCCTGAGAAATCTAACAACAACCAATTCATATCATGGTTTCATCTTTTGTATGTAACAAACTTCTCCCCATTTTTCGAACCCACAATGTGCTGCTGCGTGGCATTTGTTCAGTACATCCATGAACGGATCCAACTTCATGGTTGGATAAAGATGTCCTAAACCTATAGATTTTGTCGAGCAGCCTCATGGGTCAATTCCTTTCTGGCGTCACTCTTATCAGAATCTGGAGCGAACTTCATGGCGCCGCCTCGGCCTTCAAAATGTATAGATTAAGATGGCCTCCCAGCAGTAAGCAGGAGTAAAAATGGGTGGTAGCCAGGGTCTCTCGATGGGTCTTTGTAACTTCCACGATCGAGCGACCAAATTTTGATTTCTAGGCACCTGATGAATGATGAAACGGGCGACTTCTCAGAGTTGGAAGGTCGACAAAAACCAATGCATGACGTATCCAAATTCTAGCGTTCACCCTCCGCTTGCTCGTTGAAGGATGTATTTCTTCCGCCAAGCGGAATGGCGTCACAATAAAAATAAGAGATCGCAGTTTTCAATTGTCCATTGAGAAAAGTTCTTTGTGAAGAGCAGGGAACTCCAAGTGGGATGACGTACGCTTAAATCTCGCCAAAACGGCCATGTGAAGCACACTCAGCTCACGTAGCATACTCTTCTTGGCCAACAAGATATCCATAACTGTAATGTCCCCTTTGTAAGGCAGCTTATGTGTCCGATTCAATTCAATCTTCAGCGCCTTTAAAACTGCTACATTCAGTTGCTCTATCTCTTGCGTTCCCTTTAATCCAGGCCGATCTGGGAAAAAATGGTTAGTTGAATTAATTAAAAGCATCAAGAAAAGCTTGAATTTATTCTTTTACTCTGCCTAATTTATACAAGCCCAACAAAAATGTACATTTTACATTGCACAACCCAGCAGATTACGTACAACAAATGATGCCTTACCTGGTGCCAAGAGGATATAAGCTGAATATAATGCCAGCTCCAACTCGGTCAACTTGAGTTCTGCTATGCTCTTAGCAAATTCGAAAACGTTGGTAACCAATTTCCCTTCCGTTGGGTCTGAAAGAGTGTGGAAAAAATGGACACAGTAAAGCGCCTTATGAATAGATTCAACCAAACAGTTCAATCAACCCACAATATGCAATTTGTACTGGGCCCAAGTGTTGGATCGGTGATATTGTAGCGCATTGTGTAAACATTGGGGAAAACCGGTGCGGATTAGTAAAAATAGAAGACTCACCTGAGAATCTCCTAAATTCTTCCCCTATTTAAATCAAGGTGAGAGAAATGGGGGGTGAAAAAACGTTCAAGCAAACAGTGCTGTGTTAATTATTACACATATAATAAAACAATTAGGAATGGGCTATTGGTGTGAAGATCAACAAGTTTGGCAAAACACTAGCACTTAATTTTTGAAAAACTGATAAGGGAACGATTAATGACCGGTTTTAATATGATATTAAAGGTGGATGTCCACCAAGAGCGTGGCGAGCGAAGCGAAAGTAGGTTCCAAACTGCGCATTCTTTTTGATCGCCAAACAATGGCTTTGCACGTGAAATAGTTCGAAAACCGAGAGCGTGAAGAGCACCACGCGCATGACGCGCGTGGTGCTCTTGGTGGATGTCCACCTTAAAGGAATGAAGACAACAGAAAATACTTTCACATACTGTGCATCATAAATCCTGACTGCTGCTCGATTGTTTATAAACTTGGTAAATTCCATAAAGAAAGTTGAAAATGCATAATGCAGTACTGGGAATGACATTAATAAAGTTAACAGGTAAAAAAGGGTATTTTAGTCAAATTTTTAACAGATCCAGATCTCAACTAGTCTTTACTAGGGCTTTAACTACAGACTAAAAGACTATAACCGTTTGTTCATATAAAATGGGAAATGGAATAGACTCAATTAAAATATGCACACACCATTAGGGAAAAAGGCATCCATAGGTATAAACGTCTCTCCGAACATGACTGAATTGGTTTGGAGGTCATAATAACGACTCATCCTCAAAATGGACAGCTCAAAACTCCCTGAAAATAAAGAGTTTATAATGTAGCAGAATTAAAATAAAATAGTTCCATGGAGCAAAACAGTTGTTTAAAAACGCAGCAGCAATAAATATTAATAAAAGACTCACCGGATTTGAGTAAGACAATTTGGTCGTCTTGTGGCAACTTCATGAAGCCAGGAACCATTTTGGCATATTCGATTATTTGTTGAATTATTGTAGTAAGCTTTTCAGCGCATTCAAACCAAAACTCGTCACGTGGCTAAAAAAATTATTTACGTTAAAAACAATGGTAAAAATATCCCTTTCAGAAAGGCTCAACATGCCAGCTGCATGGTACCCATTAAAAAATTATTTAAAATGAATTTAGCTTATCCCTAAGAAGTCCCAGAACTACAATCCCGCTTCCCCCACCCATTATATGTTAATACTGCAACTCTTTACGCAAATAATTATGTGGCAATTCTTTAATCGCATGTCACCGACCATATTTTTGTAGTCATTAATTTTGGTCATATCTAGCGCCTTCCTAGCTAAATCCTGGATCTGATCTGCGGTGTATAAGCACGTGCGCCCGTGTGCTTCGAAGATTGTTTTGGCCAACATGTCGGAAACATCTGAAAATGTTTGAGCATATGCTATTTTACAAGTAGCATATTATATTGGATATCAATAGTCAGTATGTTGAATGAAAAATCGAATTTGCTTGGACTTCTAAAAACTCACCAACTGCTGAGACCAAACTGGTAGAATGTCCATTGTCTGAAACAGGATCCACGTGCATCCTATCGTACGTTGTACTATCCACTTGGAAATCCGTGGTGCTCAATTCAAAGCTCATTGGTTGAGCGGCAACACCATAGCCATTCGGCACATACGAATTTAAGTCCCCATTATACGGGTAACTGCGTTTGAGGAAAAAAAAAAGTTTGGATATGGATAAGTATTTAATGATTGAATGAGCAATAGCGGACATTTTTACAAGGTACACACCCTCCGTTGACATATCCTCCATGTTGATTGGACGAGGATGGCTGCTGTTGGTCAAACACTGAACTGTCCGGCGAGGTTTCAGTCTGCGGCCGTTGCTGGGCTCGATGAAACCTCACCTCGTCCTCCACCTTTTCCCTTTGTTTTTTTGACATTCTTCCAAATTTGACGGCTTCACAAATAAGGCAACACTTACATGTATTTCAAATTACGTGATTTATGTTTACTTTTCCAGAAGTGAAAATTGGGAAAAGCATGCTTACCATCCTTAGACATTCCAAGTCCTATGCATTTCTGCAGTCGGCAATATTGACAACGGTTCCTATTTACACGGTCGACGACGCAATTTTTCTGTCGTGGACACTGGTAGTTGACTACGCTAGACTGACTTCGTCGAAAGAAACCCTGGAAAACACGTGATGCGAGCCATTACATCCCAAAGAAGTGACAGTGAAAATCTTGCAGGGATATCCCAATTTCAGACCATCTGTCTTACCTTACAACCCTCGCAGGTTATTACTCCATAGTGAACGCCTGAGGATTTGTCCCCACACACT
The DNA here is from genome assembly GCA_034697705.1 of Ommatoiulus sabulosus. Classification (NCBI taxonomy): domain Eukaryota; kingdom Metazoa; phylum Arthropoda; class Diplopoda; order Julida; family Julidae; genus Ommatoiulus; species Ommatoiulus sabulosus. The sequence continues at coordinate 10,281 of JAQGAO010000407.1, read as the reverse complement.
TTGCAAGGGATAATTTCGATTTGTGCTAGAAGAGAACAAATAATGAAAATTAGCAATGACAGCTTGCGTATAAAATACAACTTAATATTAGCTTTGCTTGGGACATAATACTATAAATATAATTGACGGGATTTTGCTCAGGAGTTAGAATGCGGAAAGAACAACAAACCCAAAGACTGCTAAATAAAAGAAAAAATTTGTATGTTTCCCCATTTCAATTTGAATTGCCCGCATCCGCCACCAACCGACCCTCCATCTGGAGGCGCATTTCGAAAGCAAAAGATGTGCGGAATCTAAGCACAATTCCTTCTACTTCCAGGTGCTGATTGGTGATTTAGTTAGCAAACTATGAAATGTCTGAAATGGCTCTCAAAGTGGCCATCCCACTGGTAAAGAACTGTCAATTATCTTGATTATTTAAAATTGCACAAATCACGCTTCACGAGGTATGGGGACAAGCTTTGAAAGAACGACTTATCAGGTACATCGGTTTTGCTTTAACATTCTTTTATGCACTGTCCAAAACTACAGTCTACGTCGTGGTATCAGTCATGAATTCAAATTGTCTACTTTTGCAATCATGGCCCGTTATACATTTTTAATTATCTAATCCTGTGTTTTAACCGTTTAAGCCTTGGCCTCGACCGGTTAAGCTCTTGAACGCACCAACTGGTATTACTTCGTCATCAATATAAATCACCTTGAATTGAGCCTCACGCTGCAAGAGCGTCGATGCAAGGCTTTGCAACGATTCAAGAATCGAATAAATGGACTGCTATAATATGCAACGAATAGAAAGTTTATGCCCCGAAACAATGATACCCGCTGTCACTTTTTTTTTAAAGTTATTAACATTATTCATCCGATCACGTTCCGTTGGCCTGTCCGAGTGTCCAACTTGGACCACCATTCAAACTCACTTCCTACTCCTAATGATTCTGCCCTAGTTTGAAAAAAAACGAGCGAGCTTTTCCAGCAAAAAAAAAACTATTCGTAACACAATCACTAATTAAAATTCGGCATAATAAAAAAGATAAGCAAGTAGGGCAACAAACGGATAAATATACGCGAGGCTAATTAACACAATTCTGCGAAACAATTGTCAATTTTTATTCTGCTATGCGAAGTTAGATAAGACGTACGACGGGCAGGTCCGCACATTCTCCCATTCCCATGTTTAAACTGACACATCTTTCTTATTCAACATTAGACTAGAATGGTATAAAGTATGGATGAATCAGTTTCTATTTGAATATATAAAATGCCAATGTGGGTGACAAATTTCTTTTGTTTTCTCGTCTTTATATGCGACAAGCGAACACGTTGATACGGAAGTTCATTATTTGGAAGAATGTTTCCATTGAAAAAGGATGACCAAAACGTTGAACTACATGTACTAGTACCTCGTACATCCAGGAAAAAGCATTTTTGCGAAGAAAGTTTTGCGTATTCAATCGCACTTCGGCAGTCGCGTAGTCACGAGTCTAAAATCTATACGCTATTTACATGTCGTTAACAAAATTCGCTCCCATGTTTGGTTATTGCATTTTAAACCAAATTAATGCATTCATTTTACAGACGTGACTTCACGACTGCAATAGTACGTTTCGCAAAAGCTTCTGGCTGAGCACACCTAATATTAAAAAGTGGGTCAAGAGCCATTCCTCGCGATTTTCCGTGCAAATACCACGCAGGAAAAGTTACACAACACGGACATCTTCGAATAATTATGGTTAAGGAATGATTTATTCCACTCGCAATTGGTGGTTTAAAGATAGCCCGAAATATTATGCAAATTTATGTTCACCGTGAACCTCGTTGAAGAACCAATAACTACACTGGGACCGGCACTAATCTGGCCAAGTGTCATGAGCAGGTCACAAGAAACTAATCTGAGCTCCTGCAGAACCGATGTTCGTTACGAACACTAAAGTAATATACATATGTAGTACACGTGGGCATGAAACAATGGGTAAGTGTAGTATTACTTAATATTATAAAGTCCAGTAAACCATGTCCCAAATGTTGTTTCCTAACTTCCCCGAGCAATTACACTTAGTTTGTGTTAATATTCTCATAAGCTATACCTCGTTGGCACTATTGGAATGGCAGAATGCGTCTCAACCTCAAATTATTTTACCGAGCTCATTTAATGGGAGATTTAAATGCGGGGTAATCCAGCATTGACTTCCAACTAGGGCTAGGATATTTAAAATAATGGCTTTTCGAGAAAGCAGTTTAGCGTTTAATGCTAAAATGCATCGCTTGCCATTCGTTAAACTTTCTCTTTTTCCAATAAGGAAGAGAATTTTTGGCAAATGTAAGAAACGTGTTTCACTTTTTTTTAAATTCTTAAAAAAAACACACCTAACAGCGTGCTCACGTTTTAGTTCAATCGAAGCATGCATAATAGCGAAGTCCACTTCAACTATTAAAATGCAAAACTGTTGCTTAAAATGGAAAGTGATTTTTCGTTATCTATTATAATGACTATACTATTATGAAATGGCGAGTCTTATTGGCTAATCCGATGAAAATGTAGGTCGCTGGCAGAACAAGACACAAAAAGCCAACTATCTAATTTACACATACATGTTGCGGCCAGAAATTTAAAAATAAAATCAACAAACTATGGGGTTGTAATGTATGGCGTGATCTACTTCGATAAACTTGTTTCCTCAGAGGTGAAAGTACTGTAAGCTGTAATTTTACCACAACAAAAAAGTTAGCTTTTACAGTGTTCATGCACGTCTTCCGAAAAAATTTGAATAGGATAAATTCCACTGTCATAACCTAATTAATTTCGCTTTCTTAGAACCTCGAAAGATTATGAATAAAAAAAAGCGAAGAATTCACTCATTTCACGCGATTCATGTGCGTGTTTAGGTAAAGGGGTACAATTATAGTTACACGAAATGTCAAAATATTTAATAATTAAAAGGTGTAATAGAAGTTACTTTCTAAGCGAAGCGTTTAAAATAGTGTGCAGCGCAAAAATGTTTTTGATGGAATTGATTTCCTGAACTTTTCAACGGGAATATCCTAAAACTTCTCAATTTCTTATACTTTTGCAAATCATATGGCGCAATGAGTATATTTGCGGTTGTAGTGCAACCGCCAGATTACAATTATGCAAAAATAATGAGAATATTAATTTAATAGGGTTTATCAATGAGTGGCTAAATAGCCGTTGCCATTTTTTTTATCTATTTAGACGTTTGGCTTGACAGTGCCATGTACAACTGGCTAAATGAGGGATTTTCATATCACTAGCGCCATCTGCTGAGTTTCTCGTTCCTTGTATATTAAAATTCGCGATTTAGCTCTTAAGGTATTGATTACGGCTAAAATGCCACACGTTTAACCGATTATTTAGCCTTCGCGCATGCGCAGTTTTGACAAAATGGTCACTTTTTTAGTCTTTCCGGAATGTGGCTTACGGCAATCTAGCCACTCGTTGACAAAATGTAATTGAAAATTTATGTGGAATTTTTGAAACTCTGGGCGCTTTTCTATTGGAATTTTCAATAGATGGCGCAGTATAACTAGCACTGATGGGGTTCACAGAAGACTATGGTGTAAATAACCACCCAACCTGAAGTACACACTCGAATAATGCTAGTGATCTTTTTGAAATTAACACCTTGCCCAGGGGGCATTTTGTATTATAATGGATGATTGTGGCAAAAACCTACGACTCCTCTAAAGGTGTAGACATTCAATCTATTGATTTACGGCACACCCTTTGTATGTGCTCGGAATTTTTGTATGTCTATTAACGTCTATCGATGTATTAATACTAAATTACACCTACATAGTCTGCATCCTTAGCTACTGTATTGACTACTTTGCAAATTCTACTAAAAAAAATGGTAGAGACACGTCTAAGTTACATTAATTCCTTCATACATTGTAGTTGTTGCGTGAATTTTTGGTTTAAGAACGAATGGAAGTTTCCTGCAAATTTCGCACATATAACATATTGGGTAATTATCTGTTTTCTGAATTATGACATTAGGGGGAATATCGGATGTTTTCATGTCCTCCCACCCATGTACTATTTTGCTATTGTTATTAGTCATCAGGGCACCAGAAAGCCTTATCAGTTGCTCGCTAAATTTATCTGATAAATCTGAGCGCAAAGTTAAAGAGTGTTTATAACGAAATTTAGCGGAAATTGTTCGCCCTTTATAAAAGGACTTCAGTCGCTTTTAAACTGAAAGTTGTTGTTTGCCCCTCGAAATTGCTCGCTGCACGAGACGGACGCAAATGTGGTGCGAAACACACAATGTTCCATTAATGATAATAAATTTAGATACCTCCCAGTTAATTACCCTATTTATTTCGTAGATGCGTGCTTGTCCGAGAAAAAAAAGTTACAATCTCAGCGTTTTAATTATTGTAAGTCTCTGCGGCTGACCAAAAAATGATTATATGACCATCGTATATCAAAAGCGCATGCAAGTATTAAACCCCCACTTCAACAGTAACTTCCTCGTTCAAGTTGAAAGTTTCGTGGCACTTGGCAGTTCCAATCTACAGGTCCACGGGCGCTGAAATTACGCAAGGATCTGGGGAAATTACGAGAGCGATCGCTATTGGAAATAATGGACAATCAAATCCTGTAGCAAATTTATTGTTCCGTCTTTGATGATCAAACAGTGAAACGTGCATTGTTCTCCTTTTTCGCAAGATTACATCAGCGAGGCGTTACTGATGGAGACTTAATTCAGTCGATACTCCTTGCTAATCTCGTGAGAACAGTGCGTGATGGTCGGTGTTCCAATAGATTCTATGAATTTAACGAAGAAATTGAGATATCAAGGGTGCTCAGACAGACGCTTTACGAAATCAGATTTTTCGTCAATATGTGGATTTCCATTTCATATTATGTAACTACACGTGACTAGTTGTAGCGAAGTCGCTTACTTAAAAGAAAAGCATTAATTGGTTCGAAAAATACTACAATAAAAAACCTGTCTGCATTATATTAAATGTCTTATGTTTAGCTCACTATAAGCATTGCATATGCACTCGTGGTGGGACATTAGCACTTGGGCAATCGTAAAGTCACGTGTGAAAAATGAACGCATTCATTGGCTTAAAAACAGCTTAACTTGAGCGTATTTTTTTTAGACCAATGAGGGTGTCAATGCTGCGCACGCGACTTCCAAAGTGCGATTCGCAAAGCAGCTTGTATTTGAGTACCACTAACTAATAAAATGCAAAGTCGGATTAAAGTTAAACGGCCGCTTTTGCTTGACGATTGGGTTTTCGCTGCTTTTATTGGGCGATTAATTTTGATGAAGATTGGAACTTCCGGGCGTTATCCTGCCAATAGGTCAAAGGCCAACGGACCTTTTTTCCCCAGTCAAATTCGCGAGTGCGAAAAGGTTGAACGAGGCAACGTTTGATTTTTCTTAAAACAGCACCGAGAGGCGCTTCTTGTTCGGCACTTGGAAAAGTGAGGCAACTCGAGGGTAAAAAACTGGCAAAAGATGCGAAGCGGCAACCGCTGACGTCATTCGGATAAAAAAAAGGGTTGGCTCGGAGGTAGTTACGTTTCAGGAAGTGAATTTTTATCTAGGTTATTGGAACGTTGGAAGTCATTGCCCCGCATTAGGCCTGGCTTCACACGGCGAAGTGCGTTCGGCAGAGCGCGTTTCCAACTGTTGTACACAGAGTCTCGTTATTTGCACATATCGTGCGCCTACACCCAATTTTCGGAGGAGGGGGAGGGGGGAAAAACGCCCACCCAAATCACGGACTCGGATTAAGGAGAATCGCATTAATAATGATCGAGCCACTTGTGGGCTTATGCAATTTTAATCGTTCGCCATCGAGTGAAAGAAAACCTGACAAAACGCGACGTTATTCCTCTTGTTACACCGGGATTTTAATAGTCGATCCGATTAAGACTAGCTCTCTATTGGAGTACCAAGATGGCCGTTCAAGCTGCAGACTGCACAACTTAATCCGAGAATAAAAGCTCGTTTAGTGTGAGATTAGTAAACCTTCCGCGTTGCGCAGAAACGGGTTTGGGGTCGAACGCGGCGCATGGAACGGGAACTTTTTATACACTTTTGGGTAATTAAATCCAATTTAGGCGCACCCATGGTGAGGAGCAGCAGTTAAAAAAACAAGTCGAGCGTATACCAGGAATTCGTGCACTTCGAAAAAACTGTTTGATGATGTCATTTCAGAAGCTTTACGAATCGTACTTTGTGACAGTCGTGATGTCACGTGTGCAAAAAGTAACACCAAAATAATGTTACTTATCCAATGAATTGCGCACGTGACGTCAACACGGTCACGGATTCGTAAAGATTCTGTCGGAGTCCCGCTATTGTTTAAACGTACATGTACGTACAGATGAACAGGAAAAAAAATACGCAGATTGTTCGATCATTTACAAACAGATGTTTCTAGACACCCATTGTGTTTTTCAGAAATACATGTAGTTATTCATCACAATTTTTGTGCAAAATTAACTTGCGCCAAGCTTAGTTTTAAAACATTGTCAGCAGCAGACTGACATTAGATGTCGTCCAACGTTAATAGGGGTATTCAGAATCGCACTTTGGTAGGACGTGAAGTTGTGTGTACAAAATCGACACGCTATAAAAATGCATTAAAAGTGCATGTAATCGCTGTTTTTAGACCAATTCACGCATTTCTTTAGCATACATGTTCATACAGACTTGACTAGCCCATCATACTTGTATGTCAGATTGTACGGACATAAAGAAATGCAGATATAACATCGCCAGATATACACGATGCTTTTGCAAACGTGTAGCGCGAAAATTACTTTGGAAAAAAAAAACAAGTTAACTAATTTGCGTCCTTGCCTAAACGTTGATACACTTTTACTAGTGCGTGTATGCTAATTAAATCATGGTTGTCAATCCAGTAAATGATGTCGGTTAATCGACATACATTGAAGCAGCTTTTCTTTCACACGAGCTTGTTAATACCGGTATGCTTTGCCATCACGTTCGCCATAGAACAATTTTGGATTAATGTTTCTAAATTTGAGCATAAGCTTAAAATAGTTGCACGTTGAACATCCACGCGCCATTATGGGCTTGTGAAAAAAAATAGTTGGTAAAATTTCGAAAATGAGGTGAAAAAAACTTGGTATCGTTAAACTAGCAAAGCTGGGTGTAAATTTCCGGCATCTGACCCTTAATTTCCAGAAAAACAATTTGCGAGAAATAACTGCCCTGCCAACGACATGACGTACGTTTGTCTTAAAATATGCACTCGCAAGACGTCAAAAGAAGGTGAATAATGATATTCTTGGTAATTTAATTGCTTTCTTCGGTATATAAATTCTGCATACTGTAAATACACTGTATAATTAAGCGTACATGAATGTTTTGAAAAACCATGCACGGAGAACATAATATCTCGCTCGAACTAATAAATATCAAACTATATAAAAATAAATTACAATTAACGAGTTCATTAAGGTGCCTTTAACAATACCACTTAAAATAGCATTTCTAATGATTTCAGTAATAGTTAGCGTGTTATCAAAGTTAATCTGGCTATCACGGGGTTGTATATGCATCAGCACATATTAATTCAAGTTCTGTTATTATTGTTGACAAGAAATTTCACTTATAATGTGTCCAAAAACGCACGTTGGTAGTTTCAAGTCTTGGAAAATCTATAGCTATGACTTGTCAGAGAGGAGGAACTTCAGTTTTGCATACAGGTATGGCACTATGGCCTGCCTCTGTCGCCAGTTTGGTTTGTCCTTGAATAAAACATGTCCGTACATCTTGCCGGAATAATAAGTTTGAAGTTTCCAGTCACGAGATTACATACCGGTAATACATGCTGTAGCCAGTTTATGCGCATGAAAAGTTTACAACCCGAAATGGCCGATGGTCAAAAGGTAAGCCGCTGACGAGTTTGTGGCAACATTACACAATTCACTCGTTTCAAGATTTGTTCCTTCGATGTTGAGGTGTGACCAGCTTGCCAACAAGGTTGAAACTAACGTTATTCCCATCAGAAATGCCACAGCCTTAAGTTTTTAATGGAAAATTTCATACCGATAAAAATGAGCTGGCGCAGCACTGACTGCGTCGTTTTTTAACTCGTTATGAAAATGCGTCCTGACGCATGCGTGGGCTTATTGATAAGCAGATCACTCGGTTGTGCGATTTTGTCATTTAACAATCTGTTGACAAGAAACTGTACAACTTCTCACGCTACATCATTCCACGAGAATTGTTAGTGTTGCACTCCTTTGGCCTACGTTAAAATGCTGCAATTAAACGCAATTATGGCTTAAAAAACAGGGCTAAATCTCTCCAACCTTGTTCTGGGTCGCGAGTTACAAATGCCATATACAGAATAACTTTTAGCTTAATAGTTGTTTACGATACTTTTATGGTTTTCCTCGGTTTAGACCAAAATATTGAAGCAAAGTGTCACAAACTTTAAAAAAGTCACCTATTTCTTTCCTCGAATCTTGTCCTAAATCTGCTAAATGTTAGATACATTACATGCACTCGTCCACTATACAAGTTGCCTTTGAGGTGTTTAAAGAATTACCGGACGCAATTTTCGCTTCAGTTTTTATTGTTTTTACGAGCCACAATTGTTTGGAACGCTTATCTTGTGTATATAGCAATTAGACTCGATGAAAAATAATTATATAGCCTATACTAGTATGATAATGAAAATTGGTGAGGTGAATTAAGTCCCCTTCATAATATTGCGGAGATTAAAGTAGGCGTTTAAAATAATGGAACAGATATAACACCAGGCGAGTCTCAAACTAAAATTAAAAATTAGCAGAAATTTATTTTCTACAGTAACGCCTGATCATCAAAAACGAAACTGGTAACAATTGAGCAATCTGTGGTGCGTAGCGTACTTTATAGTAAATTGTCTGAAATATTTCAAGTAAGTGTGATCGCTGTCATCTATGCATGTTTATGCATTTTACAGATATTTTCACAAGAAATAAAAATGTGGAAGTAACGGTGCATCACGGTAAAAAAAACTGAGAACGTGGCCCTACGTTTTGAAAATCCCTCATTTAGCCATTAGTAAATCGGGTTGCCAAGTCAAAACGCTAAATAGTGGCTATCCCATCTACTGAAATCATTCATTTTAAGCTGGTTTTAGGAGTCGATTAAATTTAACGTTCATGTTCGCGCACAACGAGCTAGTGCACTCAAACTTAATTTATCCAACACTCAAAACCATTCCAACAAGGCTATCATTGTTGAAATGAAACCGCAAGCATGGTAGGCATCAGAGCTGAGTAAACAAGTGTGGATTTTTTAAATATGATGCAAAAGTCTTAGATATGTTTCTATTCTCGAAATAGAAAATTCTCGAGTGGTTATAGCTGCATGCATTTTAACACCCGCCTTTGGTACTCCCGGACGAGAACACGGTACGTTATTTCCGGAAATGTTATGATTCGGAACGTTTCAGATTTTCAGAACTTTAATGTTGTTTAGCTTAGGTGTAGTGTGGACGATAACAAATCTATGCAAAAGCGCAGCTAGGGAAGAACTTTGTTTGCTGTAACTTCTGATCGATTCGAGCAAAAGTTTCAACCTAATAAGAAGCCAAGCGTATCCGGGACACTTTTCTAAAATGCATAAGTGCGCACTCATCGCGTTAACAATTGTTAATTTTGGAACTAGTAAGTACATGCACTGTACATTACTTTTCTTCTCGGTAATACAGTCTTTGCACTTTACACGCTGACACGCTTTCCATCCGTAATTCGGGTTTTCAAGTTTTATAATTCAATTTAGTATCGGGACCATAAAAGATTTAATCAGTATGTTCTCCCGTCATTTTGGAACTGTGGAAATTTCCAGACCCGCGCTTGGAACCTGACCTTTCCAACTGGTTCGATCGCATTGTTGTGTTAAATAAGCTATTAACGTTCATTTCCAATAACTTTTCTCCTTTGAATTTTTAATTCAATTACAATGCACCCGTTAATGTCAGCCGCAATTTATTTCGGAGATTTATCACTTCTGAGACTGCAGGTAACCCACATCATGCTTATTGAAATATTCTCCGGGAAATTAGGCTCAAAAGAATTCATATTTTTTGTAGTTGTTAGATTTCTTGCAAAAATGTCTCGTACGAGAGACCTTTGTAATGGCGAATTCGACTGGGCACACCGGTGTGCACCGGTGTAGGCTACAAGGTGAGACATAAGTCTGTTAAATTGGCACTATTGCAGGCAGCAGGCTCAATAAGACTTTACAGACTTATGCCTCACCTTGTAGC
>JAQGAO010000406.1:0-35921 GCA_034697705.1 Ommatoiulus sabulosus | reverse complement strand
GCACCGACTTCACTGAAGTATGCACCGTGGACAAATGGAATGGAACCAGTGCAGAAACGTACACTCGGTGTACACCAGTGTACACTTTTTGGACAATTGGAATTCGCCATAACTTTCACCTTCTCCTAATTTACTCCTAATGTATACATGTATAATTTGGAATAAAATGGGTAAGTGATAATACAGATTTTCACTTCCTGGTTTTCGAATTCATTGTAGCTTTCAGGGAGACGCTTACTTACTGCGTATCACTTTTTTAAAACATATAGCCTACGAATGCATACTGGCTCCGAAAAAGATGAAGCAGCAAGCATGGTCAAATTCACGTGGAAAGCTGTTGGATTCTTTTCGTCTATCAATTGGTTTAATCTACGAATGATGGTGGTTTCCGATCGACTACGTTCCATTCGGGTCGACCCACGCAGTCTTATCCTTGGCTTATTTAGAGATTTAATCGTATGCTAATACCTGAGCCATGCAAACTTTTGACTCACCCTGTATTTGATTTGGAATATAATGTATTTTAATCACTCACCTGAAACTACAAGCGTACTTTTTAAAATTGTACAGTATATACACGTACAACTGAAACGGAAACAGGCAACTTTTTAGCAATGTCCAAAATGCATGGAGTTTACTCTATAACCGGATATGACGTCATAAATGGCACGGCACTGCAGTTGCAGAATCAACTTGACTCCAGTCACGCAAATCAAGTTAATTTCCCGACCTTACAAATACGAAGTAAATAAACTGACTAATTATATCTGGCGTCGTCCGTTCGTTTTAAGTAACAAAAAGCACTTAGTAGCGTGAGAAAAACTTGAAAACAACAAACATTCGTGTTTGAAGTTTGAAGGGATCTTCCAGGCCTGCAGCAAAATTCACCCCTTTTTTTTCAGTAGTTTCGTTTCAAAAAATGTTACGTATTAAAGATGCACTCACCATTGCTCTCGTGCAAAACAGTCGGGATTATTTAATTAATCAGTTAAACGATGCCAAAATCGTCGGTAAACAGCGTTTAAAGACACACTTTGGACAGCAGACCGACCGGATGTGACGTCACGACGACGACATCATCATCATCGAAAAAATTCCAACGGTATACATGTATTAATTCTGTTTTCAATAACGTAATGTGGCTCGTGCATCTCAATAGTTGTACTCGGACACTTTTGGTGGTCGTTTAAGTCACGCGTGAAAAATCGACACCTTTGGTTGAAAAATTCACTCAAGGCTATCGTTGTTATTAAACCAATTAATGCATTCCTTTTTCACACGTGACTTCGTCTGGTTGAACGACCACGAAATGTATGGAAATTCTTTATCGAATTGTTTAATTCAGTTTAGTTTCATCCATGTTAAAAGTTTAGTAAATAATGCTTTCGTATACTTGACAAAACAAAATCAAAGTTAAAATTTGGATAAAGAATCGGTGTACTCAGACAGGTAATAATTAGACGAATCGTGCTTTATCAGTTAGGAAGTCACGTGTGCAAAATCGATTGAAGAATCATGCATAGTTATCGGCAGACTTGAGCATATTGAATATACTGTAATGTATACATGTACATGTATTGGAGTAAATAGTGCAAGAGTTCTCAGTACAAAGGTAATTGAATACAAACGTACCCACAATTTGTGATTATGAATGTCCTTGAGTATTAAACGTTATCTGAAATTAAGATTACCATAATACTCATGTACTGTATCCCTTGTGCGTGATCTGTACTTTGTTATCAATAGAAAGATTGAAGAAAATGTTTTGACAATCTTCAAAAATAGTTTAAGCAAGCTTGATAAAATTAATAGGGATTTTAGAATTTTCATTGTCTCCCACGATGTTTTTACTTCGCACGATTGTCGAATCTTATTTTATCTACAGTAGTTTGAATCTTATTCTAGTACTGAAACTTAACCACATCGAAAATTACAGTAATTCTATACAGTAGCTTACATTGTAACAGTTATTGGTGTTGGTTCGATTTTTTCTTTCTTATTCTTTGTGCAGAAATCAATGAACAAGTAAGTTCAATATACATGTACATGTAAATTCATTTTTTCTATGAGTTGGGTTCATTGATGCATGTGATTCGGAATGAACTATAGTACCCCTGTATGTAATGTTTCCCCACAAAGAGGGGTGGCATAGATATTTAGAAAATATTTCCAATAATTCGAACAAATATATATTACAAAAAGGTCCTAAAAATTATTATGATGACTTCATAAAAAATAGTAATGAATGACGTCATCGTAACAATTTACCAAATGACGTCACCGTAACAATTTACCAAATGACGTTAGCATAACAATTTACCGAATGGCGTCCTCATAACAATTTACCGAATGGCGTCATAACAATTTACCAAATGACGCCACCATAATAATTTACCAAATGAAGTCATTGTAATAATTTACCAAATAACGTCACCATCTGAATTTTAATGAATGACGTCATCATAAACATTTTAATGCATGACGTCTTCATGCATGCAAATTTTTAGGAAAACCGTCATCAGAATTGTGATGAATGACGTCATTCATTAAAAACTGCTCATTTTAGGCAGCTTTACGAGTCATTTAATCTTACATTTCTAGGACATCTTAAAACTCCAAAAACTTACTTGTTGTAGCTCTATACGTAAAAAAAAAACCGGATCTTTCAAAGAGTTGCATGTATGAAATTTAAATCCAGTACAAATGTACTATTCATGACGACTTCTCAGAACGGACAAAGGAGGTTGCACCCTGTACAACTGCAAAGTACAATACCTGATATTTATCAGAAAATTCGGTTGAGGGGAGAAGCCAATTAGTGCGTGTTGCACGTAAGCCTAATAATTCTCAGTGACCATAAAACACGGCAATTAATGTCTACTTCCGTGTCAATTTCGCGCTTTTTTGAGTGGAAAAAGTTGGCAAATGAGCTTGCCTAGGACGTTATCAGTACTAGATTGAAGGAGTGGTACGAGACTCAATCAAAAACGCAAAGCTCTGATGTTCGCCGCCTATGAATTTCCCATTTTGCTCGATAATTTCATTAAAATCGAAAATCCTGCTACCTCAATAAACAAGCCTTGGACTTTGAGACTTTATTTACGTTTGAGCAAACAACACTTCAATTCGTAAATACTCGCTACACGTTATTAAATTAAAATGGCTGATAACCCGGGCTGAAAATAGCAGCTGCGGACAAGGGCCGTCCATTAATGGACCTATAGCATTTGCGGAGTCGATGTTGGCGATAAGATTGTTTGGATTTACTGCAATTCTCTGCAGATTAAAATAATTAGTGGAGCGGAAATAGTGGAGAGAGGTCGATGACTAAACTCAGCTTCAACTACAAGTACAGTATAGATATGAAGCAATTAGAAAATTATTGAAAAAGTATGGAATTGCAATATCCACGTGTCGTTAACACGTTTTCCATTATGAAAATGTAACAGGAAATGGATTGATGCGTTCTCCCTTGTTTAAACACAGAAAATATGTACATGTACATGTATGTAAAATTGTTGTTTCAACATGTTTTGCTATGCGAAAGTAAATAAGAAAATGACGTATAGAACGAATACAAACATGTTTTTACATGTTTTTCCTCATGTGCCAGGAAAATGACATGTAAAATGCGCCTTTAACATATGTTATCTTAAGGAAATAAAACAAAATAATGGAAAACAGACGTTTTTCAATATAGAAAATTGGCTGGAAGAGTCTTATAAAATGCTCCTTTGGAAATGTAATAGGAAAATACACGTAATAACATGTCTTTCACATGTTCTATTCTTTAGAAAAATGCGATAAATGGTGTGCTAAACGAGGTACATGTTAAGTTAAATGACTTGTAAAACACAGTGTACATCTACACGTACATGTATATACATGTACTGTACATGAACATGTCTGGTTTTACATGAAACTGGGAAAAACAATGGTTGTAGCTTTTGTTAAAGACATGAGATTAATGGCGGAATAAGAAACCAAAAACTGTTTTTATTTGTGGAAAACAATGGTTTAACGAATCACCAGCTGCGAATCACAAGGGACCTTTTGTCAAAAGTTCGTTTTAATGTAACATAGTGCGAATGCTCGGGAACTCGAAAATTCATTCGTTCTAGCGGAAACTTTGTTAAAGTAATTAAATACAAGGGGTACTCGGAGGAAAGCTTTAGGAATTGTACTTTTGTCAGTCATGAAGTCACGTGTGCAAAATCGACACGCTATTGGTTTAAACCTTTCACTCAAGGCTATTGTTAGATTTCAAACCATGGAATGAATGCATTCCTTTTGCAATGGTCACATGTGACTTCACAACTGCCAAAAGTGCCATTCCGAAAGCTTCCATCTTAGTGCCCATAATGTTTTAAGCACCGATTAAGGTCCATTTTAATCATAACAAATTAAACAACAAAATCACATCTGGTTTTCTTAGTCGAAAATTTCTATTTTAAAAAAACAAAAGTAATGAATTACACAATTAATTAATCATGGTTCGAACGACCTTTGACCCCAGGCAAGCTGGTTTACTGCTTCGTGAGCACACGTTAAAAAATATGCATTGAAAGTTGATCCATCAAATACAGTAAAACATGGTGTCCATTATAACGTCCGGCCACTCGATATTTTAATTTTTTCAGCTTTTTCGCGATTTTCTCACATGAATAAAACTACCTAAAATGACCACTACAATGACCACAGAAGTTGGGGGGGGGAGGAGAATAATGCTTAATCGTGTATATTATGGGGACAAAGCGAAGATTCGATGGCCATTGTTCATTTTGAAGGGACATCACATACAGGCATACGAAAAAGTAACTACGATGGCCGACACAGGAGAGGTCAAGGATCAACTAACGTATGGTTATTGAAATCCCTTGAAAGCGAAACATGAGAACAAGCACTCGCGTTGTCCATCAACTGACCAATTTATAACAAAATAACTGACCGTGTCCATTTTTTATGATAATTTTATCCCTAATGTCCAGTCCATTCTTCAATGACCATATAAAATCAATGTTTTTTTAAAAAAGACATGTCTCTTATGGAAACGTACAGTACATGTAGCTCTCGCGTTGTCCATCAACTGACTAATAGCATGCCTACTGTGCTAATAGACATACATGTATACAGTACATTGTATAGTATAACAAAATAGCTGACCTTGTCCACTTTTTATGCTAATTTCAGCCCTAAAGTCCAGACACGTGGTCTGATTATGTATCAACTTTCAGTGATGAAAATCATTGAAAATCTAACATTAATGATTTTTTTTAAAAAATGACCTTATAAGGTCATGAGAATGACCTGGATAAAACGTACTGTATAAAGGGATTCTATACCACGTATACTGTGTTGTACATTGTATACGTTCATGATAATGCCATCAACTATAATGACATTTTCTCCAAAAATGCTGCATCATTCGCGTTCATTAAATGTCAACCTTTCAAGATAATTTAAAATAACTATTTTTGCTTAGAAACACGTGTACAGTACGACTTAATTTGCATGATGAACCCAGTATGGACGACGTTTCGCAATCAGTCTGCGCATGCGCTTGTAGGTAATGACGCAAATTGGAAATAGGCCCCTACGAGTTCAATAAGAGATTTGTCTATTGCTGATTTGTCTTTGGGGGAAACCCACTGATAGGGTTATTGATGGAGGAACCTACCTGGTCAATACTAATGACCAGGTTAGTGACGTGCGGAACCTATAAGTCATTACTACTGACGGTATCCACAACCACGCCTCTAAATACCAAACCACGCCCCAGTAATGATGCTAAAATCCGGATTTTCTTCATTACTGGGCATCATTCCAAATGTGTTCACCCTACACGATTGTTCTTAATGTCACGTCACGTAGAGGGTGTCATGCACCCCCTAATGTACTGTACGTCCACATTAAACTTCTCACATATCAACCTGGTTAGGAACTTGGTCTATGATGTAGAAACAGGTATAAAATATTAATAAAAAAAACGTTTTTTATTGCGCGTGTAGAAAATAATTCAATTTCCCCCCTTTTAATAATAACTCTATTTCTGTCCTACATGCAATAAATAAACCCAAGTTCGTTTCTTTTCGCTTTGTGAGCCTTTGGGCATCCGTATAATGAAAGTTAGGGTTTGCTCTCTCTCTATCTACGCAAGGATCCGTTTATTATTAACGCTCGCAGCCAAATCCTAACTATGCAAGTCAGGAAATCACGTATACGAATTATCGAAATTTAATAAACGTTTATCGGACGATAGATTGGCAATTAAGGAATCAAGAGGGACACAGAATGGGAAAAAGGGGGGATAAATAGAGAGATTATAATCCGAAGGCAATGAAACGAAAATCAGGATTAAAATTGAATAAAATCACCAGCAGCTTACACTTCAAGAGCCCTTTTTATAGCGCGGATTTTTTTGGCGAAATTAAGCCTGGAAGAATGGCAGAAAAGGCAATTGTCAATATTTGCGAAAAAAAAAAAAGAGGGAGCTTTAACGTTGAATTGCGAAAATGTGTGTTGAATGAATTGCGAAGCTGCAAATTCTCAGAAATTAATTTATTCGATGGGCAAATATTTGGGGGAAAAAGTAAAAAAATTGGGAGGGGAAGTAGATGGCGCTGCGATTTGTGCCGGATGTAGGCGTGACGACGCTAGAAATCCGGCAATGAAACAGGAAGTAAAAACAATTGAAGTGAATTCGTATAAACGAAATTGATAATGAGTGTATGTAGATATAGTTGATAGCATGTATAGTAGGTTCATTTTTTTCTAGTTTTTATAAATTAAGAAATAATACTGTATTTATCCGAAATTTGTTAAGATTTAAAGCGACAATAGGTTTTCCACTATATTTCGTTATAAACTTTGGATTTTTTAGTTTTATCAAATTTCTCATTTTAAACATCTCATTTTGGATAACGCAAATTTGACATCACCCATTTTAAAATATCTGATCAACTTTTGAATTTTAGAATGCAATATTTTAAAAAATTTAATATTCAACGTCAAAGCTAACCAATTTTATCTTTTAATTAAAATTAATTTGATTTTAATTGACGAAATTTAGTAATGAAATTTTTAGATAAACCGTCTTAAAATATCTGATCAACTTTTGCATTTAAAATGCATTGTTTTAAAATTTTCCTATTTAACGTCAAATCCAGCCAATTTTATTTATACTCTATTTTTAATAGAATTCTTCAGTTAAATTAAATCCCCCATGCATTGGAAGAATTGTCTAAAATTAATAAAAATATCGAAAGTTACCATTTAAAATTACAGTATATGTACAGTTTTTAGATCGAATAATGGAACAAGAATTGAATGAGAATAAGTCACCAAACTTAAAAAGTATTTAATATAAATATTTTAATATGTTTTAAATATAAAATAAAACTAACTATGAGAAACCTAATAACGTGCGTTATTTGCGAGAATATATATTTTTTTTCAATTAAATTTATTTATATTTTACTTTGATATTAAAATTCTCAATCTAACACGCAGTATTATGTAAATTGCATGAAATTGAAATAAGGCAATATCATGCAAAATAATGATTGCAACATGTTTTGTTCTTCCTTTCCAAAAAAAACTTTTTTGAAGTATGTCTAAAACATGTTATTTGAAAATCAATCATTGATGTCATTTCATGAATAAATGTTAAAGACACGTCATTCTTAAAAAAAAAACAATAAAAAACGTGCAAACATATTCCTAATTGTTTCAACTATTACCATCACAACATATATGCTAAGCATGCATTTTAACAATATTAACATGTTCTTTTACATGTTCTAACATTTAATTTTGTGATGGTTTTATTCTCATCGAAAATAACGAATATAAAAACCTCCAAATCGCTTAAATGTTTTTTTTATCACTTTTTGCTCCAAAACCTTGCAAGTAATAATACTCGTCCAAAGTTTCATATTTACAACCAAATCACAAAAAATATATAAATGTCCTTTCCCATCTATTCCCTCTTAAAAACGAATAATAAAAAAAACAGGTTTACACTATTTGCAGGCATGATCATAGTAAGCATCTACAAAATACAATATATTTTCCATACAATATAAAAATGCTCAGAGCTAACGTTTACGGGGACCTACAAACAGTAAAACATATATTAAAAAATGAACAACAAAAAACGAGGAGGAGGTGGAAAAGTCCTTGCATCATAGTGCAATATGGAAAACTAGGACTTCCAAGATGGCGGCGGCTCACCACTTGGGAAGGATTTCGCTTCAGCTCTGCTTTTATTAAAAATATATTGAATAAAGAAGGGGGGCGAAAAAGGGGGCACACAAAAGCAGGATTGACTTTAGGTGCTATATTAGCAGAGATGAAAGTTAATACGTTTGGCCCATCCGAAATCCACTTCACAGAAATTAAATCCTCGTCGAGGAAAACGAAAAAGAAAAAATAGCAGAAGAATTAAATGGGAAGAATAAAGAGCAGAGAGGCAAGTGGCGAAAGCGCCGCTCTTTCATTGGTCCAAAAGGGCGGCTTAAGCGATTTCCCGATTCAATTCCACTTTGTTGAACAAAATAAACAATTCAAAATGAATTGCTAATAACGCGCAGGCCTCTTGCTCGATGCAAGCAGAGCCCTCTACTTCCGCCCTAACTGGAACACCCTACCGTACTCTGAAATATGGTTCCTTTACGGTTATCTTAGGCCGTAAACACTCCTTAAGTGACAGTTTTTTAATTAGAATTAACAATTAGCCTATGAGTAAGGGCCAAATCAAAATCTTGAAAACTTAATTTTACTCTCACTAGAGGACGTTGTTTTATGTAAATTAAACGTGTTTAAGACATGTACAGTAAATGTCCATACCGTACATCTTAATTCCTTAGCAAGCAAATGCTTAAACCGTGCATCTTCTTAGTAAGCAAATTGATTTTAGTAAACATTTACTTTACGTGTACATTTTTACTGAACATTTTCTTGATTGGAAAATGCTTTACTGAACATTTTCTTGAAATCTATAAATGTTTTAGTGAACGCTTTTATATGTATATGGAAACACTGAACATTTTAGATACAGTATGTAAATGTTGATTAAAGGAACATTTACTAGGCCTGAACTGTTTGTCATGTTCCATTTTCTAGGTGTGTAAATGCTAAACACACGGTACACTTTCTAGACGCGTTTTGTACATTATAATTTCTTGTCTATGTTTATGTGAATGTTGTTCATGACAATTTCTAGATGCAGATGTATGGAAAATTCTATATGTTCCTTCTTATCAAATTCTAATAGTTTTCTTGTTACCTCTCTAGGTTCTAAGGAACTGATAAGGCATCATAATATTTAGATGTCATGATATGGAACATGCTATCTATTTTTAAACATGAAAAAGACAGCATTTTCAATAATTTTACCCAGAAAAATCTTATCAAAGATCTATAAACTCGCTGACTATTAAAGGACTAAAGTCGACAAATAGATATGTTATTCAAAATTGTTTCAAATACATTGAATTATTATTCATTATTCTCTGATAATGAAAGAAAACATCCAAATGATCCAATCAATCACATGATATCAAAGGATCGTGAATTGCCACGCTATCTAAGAAAGTGTTCCAACATGGCTACCGCAAGATTAGCATCTTTTCAAATCGACGAGTTAAAATAGAAAAAAATTGATGGTTAGTCAGAGTTTTCATTTCGATGACTTAAATTCATCAAAAATGTCTTGGCACAACGTCGATTTTTGACGTAGCAGCGCCACCTAACGGCTGCCATCGTCAACGTAGGCAACATGGAAATGGTTCCTCATTTACAGTCTCTTGGGCAACAGCTTCCAATCTCATATAATTCGTGAGTATTATTGGTTCCCCTCGTGTTTATTGTGCGGATAAACCCTCTTGAAATATTCATCGTTGGGCAAAAGCACACAACTGCCCACCCAGAATGCATTATTCCAGGCGCGGTGAAGCCTCTATGTAAAGTGAAGGGGAAAATAGGCAACTTGAATTGCAATGTAAACTTTAGCCCGAAACTTTTTAAGTCTTTTGCACTTCACTCGACAAGACATCAGCGTCGAAGGAGCGCATTTGCTCCTCAAAACCTCATTTTAGCAATTATCCGCGAGCGCAAAGGTCCACAAAATGGCCGTTAGGCCAAACGGATGAAAGTCGGACGAAAAAGTGCGTCCGGTTTTCATTCGATTTGCACCTCGAATTTATACTCGGAATTATGGATTTTTCTTATGCTTATGGTAACGTGACATGTAATTGACACATAAAAGTATCTCAAGAAACACTTTATTTGCATCATGTGCTTTCGTAAAATCTTAAATGCATTCTTTTATTTTTTTTTTATATGATGATGTAAAAAAGTATGCAACAAAAACATGTATTTTAATTTGCATTTCAACTGAGACAGTTTTTCATGGAAAAATACTTATAAAAATGGGTTTTGAAATGCATTTTGAAACATTAAAATGTTAATCCAATTTTAAATATTTTGTGACGTTAAAAAAGTAATCCATTTTGCAATGTACTTTTCAAAAAAGTCTTGATTTAAAACGCATGCAGTTTGAAATGTATTTTGGCAATACAGAAATATTTTGTGACGTTAAAATCGTATTCCATTTTGCAATGAATTTTGCAAAAAGTCTAAATTCAAAACGCAGTTTGAAACGTATTTTTTCAATACAGAAAATATTCTTCCATTTTGAAATATTTTGTAACAGCAAAGTAGTAATCCATCATACAATGTATTTTGCAAAAGTCTTGATTTAAAACGCATGTAGTTTGAAATGTATTTTGGCAATACAGAAATATTTTGTGACGTTAAAATCGTAATCCATTTTGCAATGTATTTTGCAAAAAGTCTAAATTCAAAACGCAGTTTGAAATGTATATTGCAACACTGAAAATGCATGTTGTAATGCATATTTGCATTTCATTTTAATGTGGGAAAATTTCGTTTTATGTAGAATGTCTCTGCAATCAAGGGAAATCTCTTCTATTCAACATGACACTTAACTCAATTTCACAAATACAATGGAACTTATGCAGATTTCTTTATTACTTTTACAAAATATATTCCATTTATCTATTTTTTTAAATTTACAATTACATTTCTTTATACAAAAGTATGGTAAATCCATCAAATCAAATGCCTTTACGAAGTTCAACTATTGTTTTAAATCAAAGTCATATAGTTTTTAAATCTTTCTGTAGTATACATCTGCAACTGATGGCGTCCTAAGTGGGCTCTGTTGGATTTAATCACTTGTATTTGAGTAGTTTATTCTTTTAGCAGAAATTCTTCGCATCTTTGCAATTCATTCCATAGTTCACAAGTTGACAGATTGCATCCGTTTTGATGTTTTCTCCATACCTAATTTAGCTTATTGACTGCTGAATATGAAGAGGACGTATGAAATATTAATCTTTTCCACCCACTTTAATTAATCTTATGAAGTCTTTCGGGCGTAAAAATAATCAAATCTCGTCTACAATCTTCAAATCATGCGAGCTAATTTCTATTAACGCCTCGCAGATTGGCATAGAAATAGTGGTTCCGCTTTGGCTGCAAGTTCCTAATTTCATCATGTTTTCAATCGGTCCAATCTCGACAATCTCAACATGTTATAAACATGTATTTTTTCTGTCCAAAAAACTCTCGTAAATATGTACACAAAATTATATTTTACAAATATTATTTGCCATAGCAAAACAATAATATTTAATATATAAATACTGTGCTTTTAATGCTCTGTAAATCTTAAATAACAGTTATGTAACTTTACGGTTTGGTCAATAGATGTCGCTAGCTGGCAGTAAAGCATTGATGCTGAATGCACTGAGAAAAAATCGATAAATGTTCGCAAAAAATATCTGAAATCGAAACTATCTACGCACTCGACGTTGACTTTTTTTTTTTTTTTAAATAGAATCAATGGCGGAACTCAGACAGAAGCTTTACGAATTGTACTTTTTTCAATCGCGAAGTCAAGCTGAAAAAGGAACGCATTCATTGGTTTAAAAACGGCGATAACTTTTGTAAACCACTTGTAAGACTGGAGTTGCATGCAATGTTAAAATTTCGAAAAATGTTTTTGAAATAATTCCATTTTTTATTTTGTTATTGATATTTTTTTTTATTTTTATTTTTTTAAAGAATTTAAGAATAATTTTACTTATTTACTAATAAGATTATCATTTTCAATGATTTTATTGAAAAGTTAATGCGTGTAGTTTCAATAAAAATATTAACTGAATTATTTTCAAACGTTCATATTCAAAATTAATAACTAATTAAAAATAACAGAAAATCGGGGAAGATAAATTTTATTCTTAAACATTAACTTCAATAATTAATATTTACACATTAAAAATAATTTACGGATTATCAAATGATGTTCAAGCTGCAATAAATTCCATTTATATTTCAAACTTATTTACAAACAAAAACAATTCATATAAAATTATAAAATTTACACAAAAATTAGACAGAAATAAGAAATTAATGAACAATTTAATAAAGCAGGTACACAAATTAAGATGAAGCAATCCTACATACTTTTAAAATAGCAATGTATTCTTTTATTTCAAATTTATTTTTAAAAAATTTACAATTTACACTAAAATTGACATTAAAATTAACTGTCACTCAAAATAAATAAACAATTTAAAAAAGCAGCTAAGCAAATTAGAATAAACTAATTCAACATGATCTAAAAATAGTAATGGATTCCTTTTATATTTCAAAATTATTTACAAAAATAAGTAACATAAAAATCACATAAAGCGACAAATTAAAGATAAATGAACAATTTGAAACCAGCTAAACAAATCAGGATAAACTAACTCAACATATCTTAAAAGTAGTAATTAATATTTCAAAATTATTTACAAAAACAAGTCACATAAAAGTACACAATTTACATTATAATTATTACTTTTCAAAAATAAAGAAACGATTTTAAAAAGCAGCTAAGCAAATTAGGATTAACTAATTCATCTTACTTAAAAAAAACAGTAATGGATTCTTTTTATATTACAAAATTATTTACAAAAATAAGTCACATAAAAATCACATAAACCTACACATCAAAGTAATTAACATTTCAAAATTATTTACAAAAATCAGTCACATAAAAGTATAAAATTTACATTATAATTATAGCTGAAAATAAAAAAAAATTTAAAAACGCAGTTAAGCAAATTAGGATGAACTTATTTCATATATTTTAAAAATAGTAATGGATTTCATTTATACAGTATTTCAAAATTATTTACAAAAATAAGTCATTTTGAGCTACAAATCAATAATAATTGAATTTAAAAAAGCAGCTAAACAAATTAAGATAAACTACTTCCACATGTTTAAAAAAATAGTAATGGCTTTATTAAAAATTCTCCAGTTATAACTAGTTAATAACGCATTAAAATAATTAGTAAATCAAGATCGCATGCTTACCCAATTACTGATCAAAGAAAATAGTTTTTAGAAACTAGATTTAGTGTAGCTAAAAAAGGCGTTGTTTTGACAGCTGTTTTAAACTGGGTTTGGACCCGCGTCCGACTAAGTTTGCGTTGAGAGGATTAAAACTCATCAGGGCTTAAAACGGATTAGGCCTAATCGTTCGCCAAATATTCGAGACGAAAATAAACGGCGATCAGCATCCGGCTTAACTTAAGCGAAGTTAACACATTTTCCCTGTTTTTTTCTTCTTCTCAAATTATATTATTTTTAATTGCTAAGCCTAATTCCTTGAACCATGTGTTCAACCAAGACGAAACTTCTTGAAACAAGCAAATTAAAAATAGAAAGTGCACGCTTTTAAAACCATTACGTTTTAAAAAATATAACAATTGGCATTAGGAGTCCATGATGCCACAAATAGATTTCATCATCACTTTTGAAGGATTTGAAAAATTAAGCAAGTAAATGGTGAAAAGTATCAAGAAAGAAAGTTGCATGTATGTGATAACATTTCACGCATTCGACTATTATTCTGCAATTTTGAACAAATTTATGTTTGTTTCTATGCTGCATAATTGGAAAAATGAGAAAAGAATTTCAACATGGTTTTGGGCGTTATGCCAAATTTTTTTTTTTTTTTTTTTCGTAGAACTAAGTCTTTTTCCGAATTAAGGGGGTGGTTTTGGAGTTTAGGATGTCCAATTAAATGTCCGAAAAAATCTCTGAAAAATCCGTGATTAAATAGCTGAAAAACGTCGAATAAATGTCCGATAAATGGGCTATTTGAATGAATGATGTCGTCTATTAAGATGCTGATAAAATCATTTATAAAATTGTTAATAATATCGTCATTCATAAAAATTCTCATGATGGCGTTATTCATTAAAATTCTGATGATGCCGACATTTGAAAAACTTTTGATGACGTAATTATTAAACTTCTAATGAATGACGTCATCATTTAGGCTTCTATATGCAATACCAGTTTATAGTTCTACGTTAACGGAATTACAGGATAGCATATAGCTATGCTGCGGATTCATTTTTTCAAAATAAACTAGAAAATGTTCACAAAAATCAGCGCTGATCGTGTCGAAAAATACGGATGTCACAGTTGAAATTTAAACGGCCCCGCAGATAACGTTGTAATACACGAGAATTCGGTGGACACCCTGTATAAGGTAATCTAACAGTATTAGATTGCCATCTAGTGATCAAATTAGTAAACGTCGATATAAATTAGCAATCTTGCCTTATCCACGCAACTTTGCATGACTCCAGCAACCACTGCCACGTGACTTTTGCCGTTTTTATCGCTCGCATCGCAGGGTTACCATGGTAACCGAAGTACGCGCTTATCGTAAAATTCATGACACAAAAAAACGACATTTTGGCTCACTTTCCTCTTTTAAATGCTTGCGTTTTGCGATGAAAAAAAAAGGAGTAAAAACGTACCTTGTTCCTATTTTTCTATTGGCCCTTCCGAAACAGCGAAAAATTCCGTAAGCCTCATTAAATAAGTCACAAATTACGAGCAGAGAAACTGTGCAAACTTCAGTTTTGAAAAGTTATCTCATCCTAATATAATTTGTTCTTTGGTCAAAATTCACAGAGAAAACATTGTTTTCAACATTTCAAAATCGAACAAACTGTTTGATACAAGTTCGCGAAACTTAGACTGAAGCAATGCAAATCGTACTTTGAAAGTCGTGAAGTCACGTGTGCAAATGGAATGCATTATTTGCACATGTATACTGTGTTATTTGTTTTTAAAACAACGATTATAACCCTCAGTGATTTTTTTAAAACACTATTGCATTTGTCGATTTTGCACACGTGACTTCACGACTGCCAAAGCACTAAAGTACGATTCGCAAATCATTTAAGTATTCCTAGTATTTTTAAACATCAAGCTTAATTATAAATCCCTTGTGTCCAACTCTTATAGTATATGTATTAACCTGAGTGACACAATTATGAACGAATTAAGTGAAAATATTTTCACAAAAACTTTACAAATAGCACTTTCGGCAGTCGTGAAGTCACGTGCTCAAAATAAATGCATTAACTGGTTTAAAAACAGTCATGACATTGAATGAACTTTTCAAACCAATATACAATAGAGTGTCGATTTTGTCCACATGCATTTGCAAACTGCAGATGTGACCAAACTTTTCAGATAACTCTGCATGGGGTCAATGTTTTTGGACGTAATTTTGGCCATCCCTAATCATATATCAAAATACTTCAAATTTTTGAAAGTAATTCATGAGGTTCCCCGACCAAGACTTACTATAAGGACGCCATTTATGGGCAGCCCCCGAATAATTTCAGTCAATTCAAAGTGGGACGTTGCCTTTCGTGAGCCATAGTACAGTTCGATAATTTGTATTGCCCCTCTGGGATAATTGTAATGAAAGCCGCGGTACATCAGAGGTTATTTTATGATATTATTATTGTTATTCTTAGATAGGCTTACACGCATTTATTTAATCAATGACAGATTTGGATGACGTTCAAATTTCGCCTCGGCCCCCACCCCTCCTAATTCCGTGTGTCCGAGCGCCGTTGCCACGGCAACCGCGTGTTTGCTCCTGACCCCTCACCGAGGTTAATTATAGGCCTAATTTGTGAATAATTAACGGCTCTTGTATAAAACATGAGAAGAAATCATTGCTAAGCCATTCATCGGAAACACGCCATGATTCGTAGGCGGACGTCAGAGGGCGCTGCCCAACACTTAATGGACACTTTAGGACACTGATTACATGTTCAATACTGGGCATGCAACCAGGATGTCATATAGCATAATGACATCCTGCAACCCATCGATGAATTTAAAACATATACATGTACTGTAGGCCTGTGTAGTTGGCCATTGGTGGCCATACTGCCGCACCCGAGCTTCATAAGTGACACAACTCAAAAAATGTCATTTTCTGAGTAAATGATCTCTGCATGCATATTATATTAAGTAAAAACGACACATTTTAGCTTCCCATATCTATGCCCCCCTTTTTAAAACCTGCTTTTATCTGAAAATTAAACATTTTGAGTTGTGTCAGTTTTGAAGCGTTGACGTGATGTCTTGATATGAGCAAATGTGAACTTACATGTATATTTACAAATTACAGCTAATAAGAGAAACATCGTTGGTATCTACCACTGCATGAAAACTTGGCACTCGGAATTCTGTATTTCGAATCCTAGCGCCATCTATGATGCTTCCCGCTCAACAAGAAGACGCAGGAATGCTTTTGTCAATGGACAGTCAATGTCAAGATGTCAGTGCCATCTGTGACACATTCCGCAGTGCCGCACAACTGCTATAGGTTATACCTGCGCATAAACAAAATTTTGTAAAGGGTCTAAAATGCAACGAATGGTACTAGGGGGCGCTACGGCGTCTTGGCTTAATTGGGCGCTGGGCAAAAGCGCCTTAAGGCGATTTGGGGCCGGTCGAGGGGGTGGGCTAATCCGCGTTTAATCCATTGTAAGAAGGTGTCGACGGTGGCGCCACGAGTCTACGGCCAGAAGAATAGGCGAGGGGGCGCTGGTTTGTCGACCGAATTAATTAGGCCATTTTGAAAAGAGGCCCCTTTTGTGCGGGGCAAGAAAGGCGAAAAGGGGGCTTAATTTAAACAAATTCGCGCGTCAGTCTTTTTTTTTGTAAAGTCTAATTCTTGGTCCTCTTCCAACATTCACGAAATCCCCATTATAATGTAGAGGTTGGACGAGAAAACGTTTTTGGTGAATGAATCGAGAGCTTGTATACAACCGAGTTGCACAAAGGGCCTTTTTTCTGGAAGGCCCTCGTTGAAAAGGACTTTTGGGCGAAAATTAGCCGAGGGTCCTTCGGGTGCTTCTACCCCTCACGCGTATCGTGTTACCCACCTAAAAACCAATAGAAGCACCTCTTGACGCCGGCTTTTTGTGAAACACCCTGTACGAGCAGGGGCCGGATAATTGTCGCCGTCCGTTGTCCACTCTGCATGGCCTGATGGCTTGATAGACAGGGCCCTTTAACGCTTACCGCAGTAGAACAATGATCAGCTACAGGAAAAAAATAGCACATACAGTACCATGTTGATGAAATGCCATATCTAGCAATATCAGAAATGTGAAAGCATCCGACGGATATGGAAGAATAAAGTTATGGGGTCTGTCCTGTGACTCCATGACATCAAATGTCCTGAGTGATATGGCAAATGCCAACAAGGACATCACTGTAAATATTCACAATGTCTGACAATTACATACTGCGTGAATTGATATTGGAATTTCCATCAAGGCGAAATGACTTGATATGGTAAATTCCATCATGGTCAAATGACTTGATATGGCAAATGACTTGATATGGTAAATTCCATCCGGTATATGAA
Source organism: Ommatoiulus sabulosus (assembly GCA_034697705.1). Classification (NCBI taxonomy): domain Eukaryota; kingdom Metazoa; phylum Arthropoda; class Diplopoda; order Julida; family Julidae; genus Ommatoiulus; species Ommatoiulus sabulosus. Next base: position 18,082 of record JAQGAO010000406.1, on the reverse strand, counting down.
ATTTCCACAATGATGCATGTACTAACAAGGAAAAGTTCCACAAAGATATACATGTATTTGAATGACCTAATATGGCAAATATCATCAAACAATTACGCACTGATTTGGAAAATATCATTTTGGACATAGGGTACACCAAGATATGACTGGATATGGCAAATTTCCACAAGGAAATTCTCCATGATATGACACATTTTCACAATGACTTATAGTATACGCATGTCCTGATAACGCAATTCTACAAGCAAATATACCATTGCATGACCAATTTCAACAAGGAAATATGCCTTGGTATATTGTCCTATTTACACAAGTAAATCTGCCCCAATATGGCAAATTTTCACAAGGAAATACATGTATGCCCTAGTTGCCCTTATAGAGCGCATTTACACATACCACAACATATGACGTGATGTGCTAAATTTCCAAAACATCATTGCTTTTATGGCATGTAATTTCAACAATATCATATACCTTGATATGAATTCCATGTAATTTCAACCATGACATATGTTTCTCCTGATACGACCTGATTATGGCATTTTCCCTAAGCGAACGTACCATAGTTTTATCAACTTTCATATGCAGATGGAAAACTTAAAACATGTCTAGAACATGTGCGACACGTGTTGTGCAGAAGTGTTTAAACGCGAAACCACAAAGTCTGTATGTGACTTAATACGTCTCATCTCCCCAATGCATTTTGCAGTGAATATGCCCCAGTTTTATCAAGTTTCCTATGCAGATGGAAAACTTAAACATGTCTAGAACATGTACACGTGTTGAGTAATTTGAGTTGATGTGTTGAAAGCACAAAGCCTGCATGTAATGTGACTTAACACGTCTCATTTCCACGATGTATTATGCAGTGAATGAAACGGTCTGCCTCGCCACAGATGGCGCTAGCGTCGCGTTCACAGTTCACAGTCTGGTGTTCCTAAACACACGGGCAGGTGTCCATGATGTTACCAGATGGACATCACGCGTCCCCACCTTCGCTCAGCGAGCTTAAATTAGGAGTAGGTTGACCCTTATTCTATGGTTTTGCTACTGAAAAAGAAACATGAAAATGGAGGATGTTTCGAAGGGGGAGCGCCATTGTCTGGTCCTAACTACGTAGCGATGTATCTGATTATGCGGACGCTCTGTACACGGGACACGTGACACTCGTTAAAAGGCGAACAAAGCCCGCGCAAGGACCCTTTTAAGGGGTTATTTTTCTTGTCCATCCTCCTCTTATTGATACACGATACGCGCACTAAAGGCATGAATGCATTTTATTGTGTTAAAAAACGATCGTGGCGAAAAAAAAAATGGTCCTTTTCAGAAAGTAAAAACGCGACCATTCAGCTCCCATTTGAAACATTGTTGGACACACAATGGAACAAAAAATTGTTCAATAATAATGATATAAATGGGCTGGGAATTGCGCGTTATCTGTGGAAAACAAAAATGGCGACCGAAGAGCTCCCATAGAAAGACCGAAGATTTTGGACACAAAAGCGACCATGAGAATTGGGACCTACACAGGTAACATTTCCGTGTTTATCAAACAAAACTTGACACTAAACGGCTATGATATTACACTCAGAAAACATCTGCGAGCAAATTTTCTGTATTTGCCAAAAAAAAAATTCAGACAAATGGACAATGGTCAATCACAATGGGAAAGCCAACTAAGTGTAGAAACTGACGACCAATTTAGAAATTTTAGGGTCAGATAACGGCTCTTAAGAATATTTAAACTGTAAGACTGCATAATGTGGATAGCAAACCTTTGGGGAAATTCATCTAGAACTTAAATGGTAAGTAGAGCATTTGCTTCGAATGAAGCCATACCGAGCAAATGCTCTTGTTCTTTCACTTTGTACTTGAGTAAACATTTTTGTATTCAGAATTTTATCGGTTTCGCCAAAATTACGTTTAATATTTATCTAAATCAGAATAAAATTTCACTCTGTATTGTTAAATGAACACATGTTAAGAACTGCTCTGAGCTGTTTAATTTTTTAAACAATTAATGCATCAGAATTTTTTTTTTTTTAAAAAATCTTGTCTGATTAATGTAATTCAAAACATCTTAACATCAAGATATCCAGGATTATCTATAGGACGGACTGATGCATCTAATTGAGCAAGTTTTGCAACGTTAGTCAAGATGCAACTCCTCGTTATAAGCAATCATGTTGTAAGTTTTAAATTTAAGATAGGCCTACTTAAGATGTTTAAGGATTACTTAAAAATGATGAAATTTCAATTTAAGATGGTCTGCCAGCTGTCATAATTCAATGGGAATTATCGAGAAAGATAGTTTCAGGTACAAAATGAAATATTTTCAATAAAAATGTTTTTCTACAATCTACTGGAAATTGTGAATATCACATATAAAAATTTCAAATCGTCAATTTTAAACAAATTAAAAATCTCATTCTTTTCCCAATGGTGCGGGCACTGATCCCTAGATGGCGCTTATTTTAAAATTCCAATTATATTTTTAATTTAATTGTATTGCCTGGAAAATTTGTGAATGTGAAATTTACATTTTCTAGCTATGTATCGTCGTTATCTACAGTAATCTAAAATTCACATACACTACACATTTTAATGAACTGCAGGTATTTAATTAATTTTTGAAAAATTCTTATAGACAATGGATTTACCAAATTCTTAACAAAGGAACCTTTCGAGTTTATCTTCTTCTTGGGTTTAGTGAATCTTGCAAAGTTTGATTCATCCCCTCCATAACTTTTATGGAGGATCCATTTATTATTTCCTATCTAATATTTATCGCCAGATGGCACCATCGATGAAAACGCGACAAATAATCGGGTTTATTTCTCGAAAATTATCCTCGCCCGTCGTATAATAACCTTTGTGCGACAATAGACACGTGTCCTTAATCGCTTTTTAAACTGTCATCTTTTAGGGGGAAATTGCATCATGGGGCCATTGGCATTATGGTAACATCGTTACGCGCCAATATTATTTCATCCGACAAACAAACTCTTCATTTCCTCTTCTCCCCCTTTTCAGTTTACAAAACAGACATAAAATGGGGTGTCAAAGGTCAGCTGCATGCAGCGCCATAGAGACCCTTCTAATAATGTGTATTATGCGGACGCACTAAAGGGCGACACTGCGTTGGAAATGTCTGCTTAGGAAGCGAGGAGGCGCTGCGATCGAAAAGCGCGCCAAGTGTCTGGCAACACTGGAATAAAAAGGATAAAAAGGTGTACTCAAACAGAAGCTTTACGAATAATACCTTGGTATAGTCGTTGGTTGCCGCTGTTTTTAAACCATTCAACACGGTGCATCAGTTCAACATCTGTTTGAGTATCCCTACTCAGTTTATACTGGTAAAAATAAAGATCTGTCAAATGTTTCTGTTCTAATTTCCTACATTTTAAGAAAAATTAATCATTATATAAATTATAAGTAATCTGCGTAGTTCAAACAAATTTATTATACAATATATTTGAAAAATAAATTGTCTTCAACTGTGCATTACACAAATGCATGGAAGGAAATCTCGCTGCAATTGTTCGGAAACTGTCCCAGTTCAAAGAAAAGTATGATGCTTTCCTGCCATGCATGTGTGCAATATAAAGTTCCATACACACATAAAGTTAGGCACAACTACACACCGAGGAAACTTACACTGAAACTTGGTTTTCAAAACTGGAAACTCAGTTGATGTTTCCATTCCAGTTTCGGAAACCACGTTTCAGAGTAAGTTTCCTTGGGTTTGTAGAAGGTGTACCTACACTGTAGATTAAAGATCTTCACACACAAATCAAGTTGTTACGATATTTATGGAAAGTAATGACATTTCCAAAAAGTTGTGTTTTAGTGTTTGCATTAAGCTGGTCATACACGAGGCAAATTATATCCGGCAACAAATGGAAAGAAATTGCAAGAAAGTTATTTCACCTGAAACGATTGCCTGTTCCTGCACACACGGAGCGATACTTTCAGAATATATCCCTACGGTATACGCAGCATTTGGCAGCATTGTTTCAAAGGGAAATAGCGGTAAACGAATTTGAAAGCGTGCTTGCATTCCATTCTATGACGTATTTCTTTCTTGATTGGCTATAACCCCCATGACGTCAGTTTCTCGCCGTAAATTTGTTGCTCAGAATAGGATCGCTTTCTATATTCCGGAGATATATCTTGCAATTTGTTTTCGGAGGAGATTTTTACCAACACACGGGGTATAGCTGGAGAGAAGTTGCAGGATATAATTTGCCTCGTGTATGGCCAGCTTAAAGTATACATTTTCAATACACTGTACTATAAATGAGAGGCGACTAAAACATTTAATTTTTAAATCAATAAATGCCACCCGTCATAGCGTGGATTTCACCAGCTTAAAATAATCGCAAAATATTTGATTTTGTTTAGTTTTTGATAAATTGAGTCTCTCTTATCCGAAAATCAGAAAATGGAATATCTCAAAATGTAAACGTTTTTCAGCGTCGACATGACGCCAGAAAAGAGGAAAATTCCACACATGTCCTCATGGCTCAGTGTATACAGTGTATATACAAACTTTGTTTCATGCCCAGCATTAGAGTAGAACCATTTAAGTTGACCACATCCATATGTTGACCACCTCCTTACGTTGACCAAATTTTCATACACTGGTTGGTGCCCATATTAATTTATAGGAGATGGACATCCGTATGTTGACCACCTCTGTAAGTCATACAGTATGCTGACCACTTTCGCTGTGACACTCAATATTAATTTACCCTATATAACCTGACCAGTTGACCCTTATGCTGTTTGCCAGTGTGGAAGTGGAAAAAGCAGCTGATGAAATGGATGAAGCAAGTGAGGGTGATGTAGAAATTGTAGAGACCCAAAAAGAAGAGGACATCAACCACTTAATAGTGCACAAGATTGACCCTTTTTTCCGATAAGATAACTAAACCATGTGAAAATTTTAAAACATTATGATTTCACCGTTTTTGATTAGCCTATGCATGATTTTGTTTGCTATTCTCCAATAAAAGCTTACATTCTCCATATATGTTGACCATTTTGTTTCCGCCCTTAGGTGGTCAACTTGCAGAGGTTCTACTGTATTAAAATAGTGTATAAAATTGCCTGTGTGCCTTGAATATACACCTCAAGGCGGCCATACATGAGACAATTTATATCCCGAAACTTCTTTCCAAATATATTATTGCTTGACATGTCCCCTGTGTTGGGTAAATATTTCCTTCGCAAATAAATTTCCAGAATAGAAAATTATCCTTTTCGGAACAACTTATTTACTGAAAGAAACTGACGTCGTAGGTTTTACATTCATGCACAAAAGTTTCTTTCTGTTGGATAGCATATGGAATCATAGAATAAAAACTGGGCTGGCAAGTTAGTTTGCCCACATTTCCCTTTGTTATTTGCTGGCATATATTGCATATGCTGCAGGAATATGTTCTGAAATTATCACTGCATGTGTGCAGCAACAAGAAATTGTTTCAGTTGAAATAGCATTCCTGCAATTTCTCACAATTTATTTCCAAATATAACTTTCCTCGTGTTGTGTGTGACGTATAGGCTTTTATTCACAAAGTCTGAAGGCAACTGTATTCAATATTTTAATAATGTTGGGCATGAAATAAAGTTTGTACACAATGAAGCATCGAAAGGTAGGCTATATGACGCATAAATAAATTTCGTATCTAGGATCGGGCCCCATCCCCGAGATATACATTGTAGACATTTACAGAGTATAGGGGAACTCAAGAATGTAGTTCCACACCAGCAATTGTGGCAGTATAGTTAAGTGTTAGCCAATGGGAATGCCGGATTTTGTGTGACCTATATACAGGCAATTCTTATTGGTTTCGATCCAAACAGCTACTGGTGGAGTCTGCCACAACTGCTGGTGTAGAACTACATGTATATTCTTGAGTTCCCCTATAATAATAGTATGCAACTATATATATATTCTAAATTCTTAAACATGCACGTCTGGTCCCGAGAACTCTATATATTATATACTGTATAGTATAATAACCATCAGGCAAGCGAAGAGATGATGATTTCATTTTGTCAGAATGCCATGGCCGACCTGCCCACAAAACACGTGAAATAAATTTGGTTTTGCCGAACTTGTCTTTCGAGGAACGCCGTGGGTAAGCGTGCATGGGGTTATCCGAATGCTGCATTTATCGGATGTCTAGTAGACCAAATCTGACAGATCGGTGAACGCGACGATTATTGACGGCGTTAATGCGCGAAAAGTGCAATCCCTTTTGGCAATGGATTTAATAATAATTTGCGGTGGTTAACAAATGGCGTGTTTCCCAATTAAAAGCGCATTCGCAGTAGACTTCTACTCGGATGGAATTAAACAATAAAACAATTAAAAGTGGCCCGACCTGAAATGCACGGCCGTTAACGTTGATGCCACGCACTCGTCCGTATAGAAAATTAATTTCTCCTTTAATGACTTTTAATGGACCTCTCTTTAGAAACTGCAGGAATTTTCACTTTTCGTCCGATTCTTAATTTGCTCGCCGCAGCGAGAAGCATTGAAACGCGCCTTCTATGAGTGTGGAGCGCATGCATGCATGGTTTAGTGTCCTTTAAAATATTACGACCCATGCATTGAATTTGCCACGAAAATCGATTAAAACGGCCTTCGCTATACTGTATACATGTATACAATTCGCATTAAAAATCGCCCCGTCGACGCACGCAGTTTCGAAAGGGGTCTATACAGTATACTGTATATAAATCCTCAAACTTCATGTATACCTTTAATATTTGTTTGATGCTCCAACTGCCCATGCATATTGCGTGTTATTTTAAACGAAGTTAATATGCATTTCAATTTCATATTAGAAATATATTTCTCTACTAACGATGCAGTTTCGTGAAATTTTTGAAACAATTTTCCGCATTTTAACGCCGATTCTATATAAATCTTAAACTTTCTTCTTTATTTGTATAAAAATGATTCAAAAGCCAGAACTTTTTTTTTTAATTTCATGCATGGAAATCCATTTGATCTTATCGTTTCATATTTCGTATACGGTGTACAAGGGTGGAAAAACCCATGATATATACAAAGCACCGTGACAGCGTGCACATATAGCACTTAGAAGTGAGTGATGCAACTCGAAATGTGGATTGCACTATTCTCCAATTAATTGAAATGCAACATGCTTTCTTTCATCCGCTTCCTCGTGACTATTTCGCATATTGTAATCGGTTCGAATTAATGGTCGTTTATATGCTATAAACGGCGACGGAAGATTTGATGCAACTCGCCGCGCCGCGCCGTGGACATTTCAGGGAACTTGATACATGTATAAAACGACACTTGTTAAGGTTTTTCCAATTGCATGGATTAAATAAGCCAAAGTTTTTCTCGGAACATATTACACAATATCAACCCAAGAAGATTATAACTTCACGGAGCGTTCAAGTGATAAAAAATTAAAAAAAAAATCGCTATAACCGAATGATGGTCAGACTCAGACATTCGGGTCAACAGGATGACCGAGTGCATGCATGGGTATCTTTCATCTGTACGGGAAATGTGCGTGTGCAACACGTATTTTACACGTTTTTTTTTCCATAATTAATGTGCCGACGCTTGGATTCGTATTTCATTGTGAATCACACGCGACGTTAACTCTGATAATTGTCCGTCATCACGGGAATAATCATCGGATTCATCAGACGGTTAATAATAAATACAGAAATAATTTGACCGACGCACTTTCTTCGTTCGCGTTGTTTTTTATGACCAAAACGAGCAAATTTGGAGAACCCTATTGATGCTATCTAGCCTATATAACAAAATATTTACGACGATTTCACATATCCTTCAATTATCATACGCATTTTCAAGTCATAAAATAATTCTTCTTTTAAAAGCCCCATTATACCCTCTGCATATATAATGGGGTACTACATGGGGTAGTACATTTATCCATCGCATTTAAATAATTATACATGTAGTTCTTGACAAGAGCTGATATGAAAAGTCTGCATTTATTACACTAAATGAATTACACTAGTGAAGCACAACCCAAGAATCCCCCGTGCATGATTCGTCCCGCTGACTGTTAAAAATTTAATACAAAATTACATATTTCAAGTTTTTTTTTAATAACTATATATAATATATACAGTAATAATCCCTAATTAATAATGAATAAATTTCCATTTTTAATTTACGGGATAATGAAAATTGCAACAGTGAACAGTTCGTCCCGCTGACTGATAAAAATTTAATACAAAATTACATATTTCAAGTAGAGGAGCGGATTATACATGTACATTCTATACTTACAGTAATTCAGATTACAACAGCACTGCAGGCTGTACAAACAACATTACGTTGAACTTAATTTAAACTTCGTAAACATTGTTAGACCTGGGAGGACAACATGTATGATTTTATAATTTTTTTAGATGAAAAAAAAATATCTTATACAGTTTAACTGATTAATTGATCTTTTACAAAGAACACGTTGGGTGGGTTTTTGTCATTAAGAAATCTGACAAAAAGCTCGCTAAGTGAACAGATTAAGATCAGCTTTACATTTACATTTCCCAACCAAGAAATTATAAAATTAATTTTGCTGAATATTAAACGTAAAAACGTCTTTTAATAGCCATTCGTTATATACACGTACATGTACTACATCTCCGTCACGCAATGTCAATACGCCCCAAATGGACTTGTATTAAAGGGTACATGACACCAGACTGGACATATCGGTCAATTACCCGGCTGGTGGTGTCTGGCTACAACATGACCAGTTGGCAATCATTAACCATGCTAATACTATACATGTATACAAGTATTACCATTACCAGGTTGGTTGGGAAACACATTTTATGAGCTATGTGGACAACTTTATATGCGTGCATTTTAATTCTAGCGAGTTTAGAATGGTCATAAATCATTTTTAATAACCAACCTCTTTGTGAAAGTTCCTCTCCTCGTAAATATTCCGATATCATTCGTATAAAAGTAAGTAATATTAAAATTACACTCTTATCTTTAGAATTATTTCGATTTTTACATTTTTAACAAATAATTTTAATAATGAAAAGAATTCGAGAAATTTTGTTTCCCATGGGTTACTTATTGCAATTGTTTTCAAAATTTCAATAGGGTGGAGGACAACGTCATCAATGAGTCAACTTGTAGAACTGAACTTAGCAGCTACTTGCCGTGCCCAGTCGCCAAACTGTCTCGTAATATCAATTAATTTTAAACGCATTTTGATAGCATTCGCTCCATTAAAAACCGCATTTTACGAATGCCAAAGTTAATTTAAAAACGACTATAAAAGCGGTTCCGATAAGAATTCAAATATTGGGTCAATTTTAAAGGTACGATATATAATGCGCGCTCGTATCTTAATAAGCTTGTCAAACAGTTTTTGTTTCAAGTTTTTTTGTGTGTTTGTTCAGGTGTTTGGGTTCGTCGAAGGCGAAGTAACATCGGTATACAGTTTGCATCGTCGGAATTTACGCGTTTTACAACTTCTGGTTTTGCGAAATTTCATCGAGAGCGACATTGCTCAAATTTTTCCATACCATTAACGTTATAACGTTAACAGAAATCTTAATTCCTCCGGCGCAACAATAATTGTCCCCCGTTTCGATTTCTCCCCTGCACGTTAATGTTGCCAAAATACACTTGCATTACAAATCAATCTTCGTACTGTAGATAAAACGTATAGGAATTTTTGTTTGTTTGTTTTGCTTTGTTAAAAAATCATGTATACACATACAGTATATACTAAACATTTGCATTTTCGTAGACCAGTGATTCCCAAAGTGGGTAATGGGAAATACGAAGGGGGCAATGGAATCCAAGGTGGCGCAAGGTTGCTGTGTAAGAAATGCCGATTGACACCATACGATTTTAATACAAATTCGTCAAGTTTAATATAGTTTTTTTTCACTAAAATTGAATTTCAATGTATGATTTTCGATTGATTTAATGAGGGGACGCTGATGACATTTGTTCTAAGAGGGGTATCAACGAAGAAATACATAGACAGTATTTGCTCTAGAGGCAGTGATCCAAAAACGTTTGGGGAAACATGGTCGTATATAAGTATACCAAATGTTAAGTCTATATACAGTAGTACACACTATAGCCACCAAACCAAAACTAAAAACCACAAACCCCAAACTTTCTAGTTCTAGTTCTAGTCTTTACCCTGCAGTCAGTAGATTAGTACCATTTGGCAGGGGGGATCCATATGGTTCCCAACACCACAATTAAATCATATTTCCCGTAATTGGGACCTTAACAAGGAGGGTGGGATAGGAAAGGAAGACGGTCATGGCCGATTTAATTTTAGGAACTATCCCAGCATTCGCCTGGAGAAATTGTGGGAAACCATGAAAAACCACAATCGAGGATAGCCGACCCGGGAAGCGAACCTGGGTCTACCGAATGCAAGGCGAGAATGTTAACATATAGCCACCTTGCTCGCTTTCAACGTGAACTAGTTTCTATACAAAATTAATACAAACCAGTTTTGCAAAACATGAGCGATACACACTGCAACAAACCATATTGACAAAACTTAGCAGACGACAGAGGATTCAGACTTCAAAACACGAAGATACGATATGCTGTCGTCTGTATAGTATCATCGATATCGTGAAGACGAAGCGTTGATAGCAGCGCCACCGCCAAAACGTTTGGCTATTTCCCTTTCATCTCACCAACACTCGACGGGAACGCCAAACTTGATTTTCTAGTTTTTAGTTTGGCAAAAACAGTTCGCTAAACCATTTTTTTCGTTGGTGAGAGTGTGTATACCCGACATTAAGTTACGCCATCATGGTAATCACAGTTTGGACAACCAAAGCAAAAAAAAGTCGAATTTCATTGAAGGCTGTGTCATTTCATCTTAATGTTCAGTCCCTGTAAACAGGCCGAGTACATGTACATGTATCATCCTTTCCGATTTTTGGATGTTTGACCCATCCTGTATGCTCGAAAAAGTGCATCTTCCGTGCATGCGTGCATTTCTATACTGCGACAGGGGGAAAACAGCTCCTCCGCGCTATAAAAAATTTAACGGTCTAATTTCAATTCAGCTTGGCATTAATGTTTAATGCGAAATAATTTCTGTTATGCATTTTGAAAAACACAAAAGGAGGGTTTTTATCACGCGGCGATCGCCATCCTATAGCGTTTTCGCGCGGCAACGCTAAAGGTGCGAAAGCTCTTTAAATTGATTTATTATTTTCTGTCACATATTGACCCCATGCAGAGTAAGCACGATTGAAGAGCAACTTATATTTTTTTCATCGGGAAATGAGATTGGATGCGAATAAAATAACACTCGATATATAGAATTATCGATTGACCCCGCGCGAGTTGACCTAAAGCCATCAGCTCTAACGGATTTTCATTTTATTTCGGTGACAAACGTGACCTAAAACCGTTTTTCAGGTATTGTCGAGTCAGCGTTGTTTCGTATATGTACATTTTTCTGCTCTTGCAGTACAGAACGGCTGTTGACATTAGAAAGATGACCGTGTTTGGAAGTAGACAGCGGACACGAATTTCGTCGAAATGACCTTACACATACATGTACGTCCAACGTCGAGGGATTATTCATAAAAGACATCCCCTGGACGAGCTGTTGACGTACGCGCTCGTATTTTACTTAACCGCATGCTATGTAGGCCTGCACGAGGAATATATAGCTTTTCAAGAATTATTTCATTCCGTTCTGGATGAAAATATGCATAAAACATCCAAATTCTTTTACTTCTCTCTAAACACCCTAAACACGATGTAGATGTATTTTGAGAACTTTAAAATCTCGCTGTTAACGATAAAGTAGTTTTCAAATTTGATTGGTATATCACGATGTATAATGAGATTATATCATTTTCGTTTTTAAATGAAGTAATTTTATTGTAATATTCTGCTATTTCAGTTACTTTAGTATCGTGATTATTTCGAGCACAATGTAAACAAGGACCAGCAGTATAACTTTAAAAAAATGAAAATAAAGTGTATTTTTCACGTGCTGGAAACTAGTTTTTTGGGCATCCTGCAACTTTTATTTCTTCGCAAGGTTGGTAGATGGCGCGCGGCCAGCTCGCGGATTTTAATGGCCCTGTGTTTTTTTACCGAAACATAATGCGCACGTCTTCTATTTTTGCCAAATTTACAGAAATATGGCAATGGGCGTATCGTATTTGGAAAGAAAAAAAGATAGGCTTCTTCCGCTGCGTAGGACACATTGATATAGTCGTACAGTAATGTATATCTAAATATGGAAACCAGTCGGCCTCCTGATGAAAACTGATTAACCGACTCAATGACGTCATTCATTTCCTCGTCACAGTATCGCGCTTCCGGTTCACGTCCACGTTTCCAATCTTGTCGTGACAGTTACGCGTTACGCAATCTCGGCAATGCATTGGAGGACGTGTCACGAGTTTCCTAACCAATTGGGCGTGGCCCAGAGGGACACTGACTCGAGTACAGAAGGGACAAAACCCACCCCAGGGGGGCTTCCGGTCGGTTTCAACGTTCCATAAACATGCGTTACAGTACGTACGCTCGCACGTTAACTTCTTTGTTAAAATCAGACAGCTTGACTAATCAGGGCTGTTTTTTTATGTCTTCGGGCCAACATATTCACCATTTGTCTACTAGACACAACTAAACAAAATTCTTGGGAAAAAATAAGTCATTAGCCTTAATTTTAGATCTACCGAAACAGCCCATCTCAGGATGTGACGTCATGCCATCCATCGCCGAGCCAATCAGCGCCGCGACAAAACAGTATGGGGTTAGTCGAATAGGCTGATCCCTAGAACTAATGACGTCACATCCCGCGCTGGATGCTTTTTGAAATCTGAACCTCAGCAATGCGTGTGGTAGGCGGTAATGATGGGCATAAAACTGAGCATAAGTTTTAACTCACGAGGTATTCGAGCAAAAAACTTAAAAATATACGGAATGCAAATTAGAAAGTTGCGTCTATACAGTATAATGTGAAACGCGTTTGTTCAGAAACGCGAACTTTAGTTATCTGTAAATTTTTAAATGATCCTAAAGTGATTATACACGCAACGGTACATAAAATGGTGAAGCACGTTTTAATTATTTTTTAAATTGAATACTGGGTCCTTAACTGGGCATCACTTTGAATTTGTTGATTTGGCCAACTCTATTATAACTTGTACAAGCAGATGACGCGGTCTTACCCCGCCCAGATCAGGCCTAGTGAGGTACATCAAGGTACATGTATATATCATAAGGTGTTAAGGTATACAGTTACAAAAAATGATTGCCCTTGCTCTACATAAATTGCACTTGCAACCAGCAGGCGCATTCGTTCCATATATCATTTTGCATTATTCTTTTATTTAATTATTTATTTAGAAATAAACGAGGAAATTCACACAAGTTTTGATTTGCAACGGAAAAACAGCATCAACATATTTACTTTCGGATAAAAAAATCTATTCATGGGTGAGTGATAGTATCTAATGAGGCATTTTCTTAGTTTTTATAGAATGTTGGTCCTTATTAGCACCACGATTATCAGATTCATGTACGCCAAAACCCGCCCACAATGTAAACAAAGTCATTTTAGCCACGCCCACGATCTGCGTGACAACGTTTGATCATGTCCATCTTAAGCAGCGACGACCGCGCGAAATGCGCATTAAGCCACGCCCATATATCGATCGTATCGCATCGCTGATGGACACGTGCACAGTGCCGGGAATCCTAGATGCCGGACTCACAAAAAACGACTGCAGCGCTTGACTTGATACGGCGTCACAGGAGTATAATAACGTCCAACGATACGATGCGACACGATACAGACTACGATGTCTACGATGTAGACACTCAACCTATACTTTTACATTCTCCTTTTCGCGCTGATTTTCTCAATTTCTCAATAGCACTGGATTGGGACGTTGCACGATTGTGAACGCGAAGTGAAAGAATTTATGCTAAGTGGCCACTTAATTTATGCAATCTAGATTATGAAACCAATATCGCCGGCTCCATTATAATTTATTGCTCGCATCCTCTGTGTGAGATTAATGGCACGGTCATTAGTGGATGGAAGACGGAAGGCATCAAAATATATATATAGGCCAATTATCAATCTACTTTAATGATTGCGCTGCAAATGCTGCATGGGCTTGGACCGTACGCCTTACATGCTCACATCCCCGTGAGGATTCGTGTACACCTTTTATACGCCATCAAGTACAACCATTAATTTCATTATCCAGAAATGATGGATTGCGATGGAACAATATTAACATAGGGCGGAGGAAAATACAGCGCTTTTAACATCGTTTACCGAGGATTTTTAACATAAATATGTATTATACGGCGAAATTAAACGCAATTTTATGTTACTCGATAAGATCGCCAGCGTTGGCAATTAATTACCGGATTCCCAGGCAGGATATTACGAAGAGCACGTTGATAACGATAGAAAATATCCAAATATTTACACGCGTCTCTGCGTGCTCTATCCCACGACGATGATTATATGTATAGTCTTGCCATGACTACGAATAATTGAAATGCAACAATTACGTTGCTCACCTGGCTTCTCCGTCAGGATCACGGATACAGATTACAGTATCTACATACTGTATAAAGAAGAGCTGTATGTGTGGCTTAGGGGCCATTCAAAAAGGACGTCCTCAGGTAGGGGGGTAATAGGTGAGGTAAATTTTGAGGACGTCCATTTCGAATGGCCCCTGATGACGCAAACCGCGTGCAAAACGAAAACTGCGTTCGTTAGGCCTACTTCTTCGCTTCACTCGACTCGATCGCTATCTCTCTCGGTAGCCCGGGCTACGCCGGGCCGGTCTTCTAGTTTACATATACAACTAAGTAACTACTGCAGTATAACTAAGAAACTAGCGTTTTTAACAGACCTATAGTACACGATGCGATTTAAAGGCATTTAAAGGTACGACCTTTCAAGTCATTGACATTCATTCTTTAAACAAATTCCAGAGACAGTGGAACCGCATTAAAAAAAAACTTCCTTTTAGACGAATTTATGATAGTCGAACTCATTTTCTGTCCCCGTCCTAAGGTACGAAAGAATAATGTTAATTTCTTTGTTTCAGACAAATTAAACATTTTCACTTACAAAGAATGAATTTTCGAGTACCCGAGCATTCGCACAATGTTACGAACTACGGTTTAAACGAACAAATTGTGACATCCATTGAGATTCGTCTTAACGAGCTTCGACTGTAATCAATTATTAGCAGTACTGTTTTGTGACAAGCTTTTACCTTTAGGCATATATTAACGAGAAAACGAAATTTCGATTATTGCGCGGTATTAATAATTATCATTAGCTTCAGTTGCCAAAAAAACATAAAATACACGTTCCGTTTAGAAATGGTTGATTACCCAATGATCTCAACGTTAAAACATGAGTATCGGAATAAACTCCAGAAAAAAACTATCGATTTTGTGAAATGCACATGCACGAAACTCATTAATAGCGCTCATAATCTTATTATGCTAGTCAGTTCGATGCTATCATGGAAACAGCGTAATGCAGATGTATTCTAATAGAATTAGTGACCACAATAAAGCCATCCCTAATTGAAAATTTTCAAGTGAAACTTGTCACTAAATTACTAAGCACGGAAAGAATAGACGTGGATTATGGTCAGCAGCATCCATCAAAGAAGCTCATTTCTAATCCTATCACGAATGTATCAGAGGTCGAAACATTCCAGTATTTTACCAAATTCCAGAACATTATCATGAATATAATTGTTTTAAGTGCATGACTCTTATGAAGACAATTAAAATGTTGAAATAATGATCAAGTTTGTGAAATGATGCGTTTTGTTGAAGTTAATATAAAAATGTTCTAACCTAAATGAATACTTGTGATATTTCTTTTTAAAACTATAAAAAGTTCAACTTTGTTGAAAGCATTATAAAAAAAAAAAGAATATTCCATCCATTGACAACCTGTTGGCTATACGAGTTTTTGCGCAATGCTAAGCAGCAACCATGTATGCATAGCATCTTGTATGCATGCAATGTTGGGTATTTTTTTAAGTATTGAAGTTCTCATCGCTCGTAAACAACAGGGATATACTGTATACAGTATGCAGTTATACAAGAACATTTTGTATTATAAAGCGTTGATGCTGAAGTATCGCGTAGCAACAATTTGCCCCGTTGAACATCGAGCACGGTGCACCGAGGTACATTTTTTGCTCTCATTTTTGAGCATCCTTTCCGATCTATTCGCAAATGCTCGCTGACAATTTCAAAAGTATAGCATTCATTTTTTTCAGCCAACTTTGTAACATATAAGTGGATATATTCGTCTTTTCAGATCGTAAAAAACATGTTTGCATATCCCTCATAATAGTTTATTTTTGGAAGGAAAGGCTCGGCAACGTATATAGTGCACCACTTACCTATGCCGTTTCTGGTCCTCGCACACTTGCTGTAGCTCAAGAAAGCTGCCAAGAAGAATATAGATGATAGGGTCTCAGCTCTTCCAACCACACCAGTTACCTGTCAAATATAATTAAGGAATTAATTAGCTATGCACGATGTGCTCGCAATTATCATTTTTTATTCATTCAACGTGCATCATAGTCCTAGCTCTGTTTACGCGCGTAAATAGCCACATATATCTCCGAAAGATAATGGCAAAATGGGCCTGTTCGTCAATGTGACATTATATGGGCTTGTAGGTGCGAGATGTAAACACAAGGCGAACAGCTGGTGGCTATCGATTTATTTCATTAATTAAAAGTTTGCGTGCGTGCAGACCACTAAATTATTCGTCTAAAACAACATAATTCAGCCGAGGCCTCATGGAGTGAGATATATATACATATGGGCGTGCCCCTTAATTATTGTTGTTTGAAAAATAACAAAAAATAGCTGCTAGATTTGTGATATTTGTTCTGGGCCACTGGGTCGTTCCGAGGTTCACAGCAAATGTATTATACCTAGTGCGGTAATGTGATTTCTCCACTCGAAAAGTTAACACGGTGCATTAAGTTAAGGGATATGTAAGAATCACATCCCCGCATTTCAATCCCTATTAAAAGTAGATTTAAATAAGCACCAGCGCCATTTTAACGAAAAGAAAAGATGCACGAATTGAGGCAACGTTACGAATGACATGTACTTTGTTTGGAAAATAAATCACTGTCACCAAAATAATCATTACATCATGAAAAAGGCATTTTCATAAATTTAAAAGTTGAACCAAATATTTCTACAAAATGCAGATGGCAACGTTGGCAATGGCAGATGAATTCAAGTTTGTGCTTGATGCAATGTCTGCATTTTTGTTAGGGGGCCATTAAAAAAAAGGACGTACTCATGTAGAGGGGGGGAAGGATTGGGGGGGGGGAGTAAGTTGAGTCACGGACACGATGTGGACAGGGAGAGGGAGGGGGAATGACCAACTCGGACGTCCACTTGAAAAAAAACGCGAAATAAAATCAGTTCCCAAATTAAAATAAAAATTGAGCTCAAAATCGCATAGGTGGATTATAAATGGCTAAAGTCAGTAAACAGGACACCCCCAGTTCTGGAAAAGTCATAAGCTCAGGATTCATTTGCAAACTGTAAAATTTTCCCAGTACAAATTTGAAAAATTGTCAATTCTCACGAGCATAAACTTGCAAAATTTTCAACCTTTCCGAAATTATTTTTACAAATTTTTCCATGTTTTCCCGAGGACAAATTTGCAAAAATTTCCAAGTTTTCTCGAAGACAAATTTGCCACATTTTCCACGTTTTCCCCAGGTACAAATCTCCAACATTTTCAAATGTTTTCGAGTACAGATTTGTAAAATTTTCAACAGGTTCCGAGAAGAAATTTGGAAAATTTCCAATAGATTCTGAGGACAAATTGGCAAAATTCTCAACCTTTTCAGAGAACAAAATTTACGTTTTCCGAATAAAGTAAATTTTTTTTTTTTAAAGGTTCGGACGTCCGAATGGGGGGAGGGGGTCCTGATTGACCGGACACAGTGCGAGCAGGGACTGGGAGGGGGGGGGGGGGGGGGGGGG